>JASANE010002341.1:0-75927 GCA_030248225.1 Trileptium ribeirensis | reverse complement strand
GATCAGCTTGAGCTTCAAATTTCTAGGGACATTTTCATGTTTTATTTCAAAACTCACTACGCCAAAATAGAATTTAACAACTTCCGATGAGTCTAAGATAGGGAATAGCGGCTAGGCTCCATGACCTGCGAGCAGGTGTCGGTGCTAGCCTCCCTGGGGGACCTCAGAAATCATACCCGATACTAGACACGTACGCAACCCTTCGGGCGGGGTCCGAACACACCCCGTGAAGCGCGCCTGCGGCCTGCTAAGCTCCGTAGCTTCTTGGGTCTGACCAAGAATAGGCTCAAAATTTAGTATTCACGGTCCACCCTTGAGGTTACGATAGCCGGGGTCGTATGGGCATGGTGTTAGGAAGTTGCGCCATGCAGCTGCGTCACCGGTTATTACATTAGTATAGCTTTATTATTTCATTCGCGCAAATTCGAGAGGCTTGCCATACATGACTTTTCAAGGTCACATAGGTGAGCGGATTTCAAGGCTGGAATTTTAGAAGCTGGTGGTAACACTATGCCATACAGCTGTACACCGTAAGTGAAAACATAAAGAAGAGACTGATAAAGACGAAAACAATGTCACAGCCTCGCCTGAAACAATAAGGCATCAGAGTTACAATTACATAAAGTTAATACCACAACAGTAAACATACAGACAAACTCGCAAGGTATTTGGTTACTATTAAAATTGCCAAAATTAACATTTTTTCACTTTATTCTGGTTTAACTTTGCTATCTTCGCAGAGATAAATATAGTTAAGTTGTAGAGCGCGCTTACAGTGAAATGGCTTGGAATTGGACTTAATAAACACTTAGTTGAGACTCACTTTGGCCAGGAGCAAACGAAGCATTCACTGTTACAGCATTTTCACTATAATAACGATAGTCCACTGTATTTCTGGCTTTTTGCACAAGTTTAATTTTATATTTTGTTAATAGAAATAATATTGTGATAATAAAAGTTCTGTAGTACTTCAGTTTAAATTACCTGGATTTGATAATTGTGGCATCTGATTAGTGCAATTGATTCTTACCGCAATTTCTAATGCAAAATATAATCTCAAATTAGAATTAATTATTCTATCGCTCAAGTTTCTCATTTGCATTCCCTCATCTAACAGGAGTTACCGCAAAAAGTAATAGTTGATCTGGTAAAAATCCAAAAATAGATATAATCCGAAACACACAGATGTCAACGGGTTTGCGCCATGAAATTCCGTCAATTAAGCTCACAGCTGCTTTTGATGCATTCCCTGAGAACGAATGGGCCCGATCAGTCCCACCTACAGGGTTGATCCCAGCAAACGGCTACGACCGCTACTACTGCGACCAAGGTGATTCGGTTCAACTAATCGAACTTCGCTCGCATGATTTTAATAAAGCTGACGGCTTTGGATTTTGCCTCACCGGCAACCGGACTATGGGTGTATTTATTAAGATTATTTACGGAGGTTCTGTTGCTGATAAGGTTAGTGTATTGGTTGATAAGCAATTAATATGGTGTAGTTTAAGCTTCGCTAAGATTATAATCATAGGTGACGAAGGTCAATCGGCTTAGGGGTGTAAATGATTTCGGGGGGGGGGCTAAGAGAGCGGACGCTAAATTTTGGAAATTTTAAGGAACTCATATTTTTCCCAATTTTACATACTTTTTGCAAAAACTTTCATCAAGTTTGGTAATTTGTGCTAATTTTAATAAAATTTCCCTCAATTTTTGTCAATTTTCTCAAAATTTTCTCGCTCTTTCGGCGTGATGTGTCGGAACCTTCAGGGGAGAGGGACAGATTTGACAATAGGGGGTTAGACTCTTAGGGAAGTTACCTCCACATCCCTGTCTACACTTATGGACTATATATATGCAATAAATTTTGACTCGATAAATTAGAGCGTAGCCGTAATGCTTTATAGTTTTGAATTGCCTATATACATACAAGTGCAAAAACTTTTACCAAATTTAGTCCTCAAGTTAATTATTTTCCAAAGCAGTTTTTGCTTCGTTCTGACAAACTGCTGTCCCCAAACGCGTATATTTGACTAAAATGGCTATTCACTCGAGCGCAGCTTTAGACTTCTTGACCTTCACAGATTTATGCTTTCGTAAAATTGGCTCGGCTTGCCGACTTTCATTGAAAAGAATGCTCACATATTTAGCGTTTCTCTATTCAAAGTAATATGCACATCATAAAAAATAATAGCTTGGTGCGGGCAGGTTGGCCCCCCGAATTACTGTTAGGGTTCGTATATTAAAAACCGGCCTAGGCTTAGGCTAAGTATGGCAAGGATCGGAGAACCTGCATATAGCTTTGTGCCTAGACTTTACTTTGGAACAAAATTTCATGCCCAAATGTGGACAAACATGATAATTTGCATATAAACTTTGTATATTATGTAACAAATGTTTTATTATATGATATCCCACGGTTCATATAAAATTTAAAAACACAAATTTCGCTGTTATAATTCAAAATTTTGTGAATTGTACGCTAAAAATTTACAGAATTCTCTAGTTCTGAAACGTATATATGAGTCATAGAGGTTGATAGGTGTTGGGGGAGGGGTGGAATCCCCTTCTACGCTGAACCATCAGCCTAAATATGTACCCCTCCCTCATTGAACACGCCACAACCACGCCTTCGTGCGCGAAAAATTTTGACATAACTTTGGCAAAACATGGGGAGAATTTGGTAAAATATAGCACAATTTAGCAAAAAATAAGGAAACTTTTAGCACAAAGGGATAGAATTGCCAAAAAAGGGAAAAATTATAATGAAATTGGAAAAATTATGAGTTAACTTTAAAAAATATCCCGATGGCTTTACCGCTGGACCCAGCCCGGATAGCTCACTCCTCAAGCCGGCGAACATTCGACATCTATGACATAGGTACATACGTGTAAATATTCTCGTTGTATTTTCAATATATAGTATGTACATCGGTTAGTATTAAATGGCGCCCGTGTACACCCGGTACCCGATTAATTACAAAATTACCCGGGTACCCACACTAACTATGGTAGTAAGCCGCATTATCTACTGATATGTTCGAGACTCAAATTATGTACCCAAAATTTGTAAAAAATGCTTGTATGTTACAATGGCATCGAGCTAAAAGAATTGGGTTTTCCGGCCTATCGTACAGTGCTACGCCCTGACATGCACATGAAAATGATGTGAAGAACCACCCAAGCTCAAGCACAGACTAAGCTAATGCGGCCATACAGATAATAATGCAATTTCGGAAGTAGAAATGGAAAATATGACATCACAGAAAATATAGAGTATTACCGTTTGGTATATTTAAGGTAATACCACACTTTTAATTCAGCACAAAGTAGGTTTTTTAACCGCTTCAGTTCCTGAACTCAAAGATGGGCACATACACATGTTTAGAGATTTAGGCAGGAGTTACCTTCGCCTTTAAATAATTAACAGTTACGACAGACACTACACCAAGCAAGATAAACCGTAACACGTTCCTTATTCGAAACCAACTGTTGTTGATTTTCTGCTAAAGATAGATCATCCTGTTTCTTGGTTACTTCGTGGCTATATTAATGCAGATTTTATTTCAACAACGACTATAACTCATGAACAAATAGGCGGATATCCTAAATTTTCACAACATATGGTTAAAAGTGGTAGTTGGACTTAAAGCTACTAATACGTTTAACTATTGGCACATATTTTTATTGCGTACATGTTTCCTTTTTCGTACGCCAGCGTTAGTTAACTCCTTAGTCTTTGACCAAAATCAAGTCGAATATTGTTGTTTCCTCCTATAAAATGGTAACCGCTAAAGTGATTTGAAGATATTTTATGTATCACAATCGACCAATCTTCCGGCTTCATCTGGCCATTCAATATTTAAAAGCAATGGTGTTAAACCCAACTGTCTTAGCGCAGCATCTAGTAATATGGCAAATACTTGACGTTGTGTGCTTTTTCGTGATCACGAGTTCAGCATAACATAGAACTGTTAATATCTCGTGCAGTGGGTAAAAATTTATCTAAGTTTGTTTTTTCAAGAAAAATGGGGAAACAACAGTGTTATACCTGCTTTAGATAAGTTTCAAGTCCTGTTCCTTTAATATATTTTTTAATCTCTCCGCTCGTGGAGTTACCACCTCCATCCCGATTTACTACTGTGTGTGAGTTTGGATCTTAGTTGGGTAACTCTGATAACTTGATAATAGACAATGGTAAACATAAACTTTAAGCTACGAAAAATCCAAGATAGAACTTATCATGCTGACAAAACAATCTATTAGCTTGCTGAATCCGGCGCTAAACAGAGAGACAACTCCGGCAATCTTCAAGCACAAGCAACAATGGATTTAGAGATAAAAAAGTAAATAATTTCAATTCTGATAATAAAACTCCTGTATGCCGCACAAAATTCATGAGGTTTATACGAGGACCACAGCTTTGATTAATTCTGGGGATCAGAATGTTGAGAACGAAACTATTATAGCATTCCGTCTCAGCTTCTCACAGTTATATTGGACTCGTGCTCTGCATGGTTTATAGCTGACAAAATCCAACCTTCATTATAATTTTTCGAATTATCAATCATCATTCGCATGGTTTTTACTTTTAATGTTTCTGGCCGCCATAAACAGTTCGCTCAATTCTTAGCGTTTGGTATTTGAAGCGCTCTGTACGTTACTGTTTAAAAAAATATTTCCAATAAACTTTAGTTCTGAATTTAAAACAATATTATCTTTAAAATTAAGTAAAGTTTTGAATGATGGGAAATTATTTCTTTATATTTAAGAAATTAGTTCTTCACTGTAAAAGCAGTTATAACACTAAGTATTAAGTACTAATTTTCTTAATTATACTTAGTCAATCTTTACTTTTGCGATTATATTCCTACGTGGAGGAAATTTTTACATTTCATAATAGAAATAAATTCCCTGACTATATTAGAGAGGAAAAATTTCACAAATATATAGGAGATTTGTCACAGTCCTGCCTGAGAAGTCATGTATCAGGAGCCCAAAACCAGGAGAACTATGAACGAAAACAAACGCTTTAATCAATGATTCGTTAATCATTTTGAAACAATATGATAAGCAGCTACATTACAATACAACAACTGTTTTTCCAACCGATCCTGGTTGGTATTTATAATTAGTTAGTCACGTGTTCTTAGCTAACCAAAACCACATCAGCGTTTACTGGAAGGTCATATCAGCATTGCATCAAATTACAACATGCTGACACGAATTTGTGACATCAGCATTACATGTCAGTACATAATTATTATTTTTTAAATGCTGACATGGTTTGAAAGTGCTTTGTTGTTAGCACGCTGTGTGCATTTCTAAGAAACCGAGCAACAACTACTAGATAGCATAGTGGCAAACACAAAAAGCTCGCACTTATGCGAACCAGGTTCAATGCGTCCATGAGGCAAAGGTTTGTTCAAGATTATGCGAAATGTATATTAATTCATGCGACAATTGGCTAAAGGCGAGAATTACATCTGCCGAGAGGGTTGTCTTTTTCAATTCTAAATCGAAAGAGTACCAGTAATACTGAAAAATACTTTTTAAAACAGAGGTTACGTTATGTTATACACTAAAAATTATTTACTACTTATCAATCGTGGAAATTACATGTGAATAGGGATTATGAGTAGTAATACATTCCAATTCTTTGAGTTGTAGAAAACGCGGTACCAACCTTTTAGCATATTCAGTGAAACGAGAATACAATGAATCAAGTTTGACATAGATTGATTCAAAGTTTGACTCAAATAGAGTTAAAGCTAAATTCAAGCTTAGGATTAAAAAAGGACCGACTTAGTAGTCAAAATTTGACTCCACTGTTTTTTCACCCAAATGCATCACTATGTGCAACATTTTTTCATTACATCATAGTTTGTGTATAACAATGTTTTGAATTATTATTAGACACACACTGTTGTAAAAGGGTAGCTATAGCCTAACGTATGTAATACGCTAAAGACGAGTAATTCATATTGAGTATTCAATTTCTCTTAAAAATTTAATCTGTTGTCTTGAAATTTGCATATAAAAATTAAATAAATTTTAGCTTTGTTAACATTCGGTTTCTCAGAAACTCCCATGTTTATGCATTTGGAGTAGTTATAAACCATTATTAAGGCACTGCTTATCCGAACGGTGCCTGTATATATCAAAAACAATTTAACAATCAATAAGTTCTGCATAGCTTTTACATTGCCCATGTGTCGTCCTAGTTCCTGTGAAGAGACAATTTTGAACGGTATAAGGGAGAAAATAGATTAATCTCTAAGCCTTAATCAAAAAGGAGCCTTATAGTTCTGTATACCTTTTACGTTGCCGATGTGTCGTCCTACTTTGTGTGAAGCGACAATTTTGGACGGTATAAAGGAGGAAATTGATTAATCTCTAAGCCTTAATCAAAAAGGAGCCTTATAGTTCTGCATACCTTTTAAGTTGCCGATGTGTCGTCCTAGTTCGGTATAACTTAGGAAATAGATTAATCTCTACGACCTAATCAAAAAGGAGCCTTATAGTATGCCCCAGTGTATTTAATTAATATGAAAGTTGTTTCACAAACAAAATCTGGCCATTTCAAAACCACAATATCCGCCAAGCTGAAGTCCGGATAAAAACAATAAAATATTAAGTCGGCAGAAGGACTGAAAACAAGTTGCCTAATTAAATGAAACTTTATTTTTTTACTTTACTATCTTGATATTTCAGGATGGTCGCCTTAAGGTAGGCGATCAACTATTGTGCATTAACGAAGTCGAACTAGCCGGATTTACAACCGAACAAGTGGCACGTCTCATGCGTCTAACCTATTTGTCGACACCGTATATGCGACTTTTAGTCGCCCATCAAGACCGTTCCTCCAATCTCTCGTCATACCGGCTATCTCAGATTGGAGCGACGTACAACAAATGTCGCCCGCGCAATGAATATCGGGTCAAATATAGCCGGGCTAGCTTCAGTGGTCCTGGTGGGGCCGGGTCAAATGACGATATAGCTGGTAATTTTGGTCGCACCGCGTACGATAGCTCGATCGATAGTAGCTTGATGTCGGTCGAAGCAGTTGTGGAAGTTGATCCGTCGAGTAGAGTTAGTATTTGGTAGATACTTAAATCTCTAGTATTAAATGAATATCGGCGTAAAACGGTAAAAAGAATTCCCGACTACCTTTGCCTTATTAAAGCGCTAAATCCGCCCCAAAATAGACCATTGTTATATCAAACCAAGCTAGACAGAAAAACAATACTAAACCAGAATAGTATTTTGAAACAACCATAAAGGTCCTTTGTTGTGCAGTATACTGCACTCTAGACATTGGCCATGTTAGGCGCAATATTATTCTAGTTGCAAACTATCATTCAATTTCTCTAACCATATTTCTGCTTCTTAATACACTGCTATGTATTTGGTTTTCTAAGTCTATCCAGTGTTTAGCAAAGCTGGACTATATTTAGTGCTAGTGACGGATGGCTTTGAGGTCTATCATTAATCATTGACAAATTTATATATGTTAGATTCATAATGAACATACATATTATATGCTTAAATATGACAAGATGGTACTAGATCATAGATGTCGATAGGGAGACCAAACCCGCTAAGGATCAGGCCCCAACCACTCCCAAAAGCCATATTTATCTCCTTGAATGCTCCTAATCCCCATCTTTCAACCCCCTCACATGAGACGACAAATTTTTGCAACAATTAGCGAAAATTGGGGTATATTGGGTAAAAATTGAGGTAAAATTGGCAAAAGTCGGAAAAGAATTGACAAAAAGGAAAAAAATAGATTCTCAAAAATTTCTAAAATTAATCCCCCTGACGACCGTAAAATTTTAAAATTTAATAAGTCGTATTCAGTATAAAAATGAAACATGGGTAAAGTTGATAATTAAATTTTTAACAAATTTGGGTCTAAGCTCAATATTTGGGCACACTCTTAAAATGCGGTGGGACAAATCTGAGATCAACACTGCTCGAAAAAATTACTGTTTGCAGCAGCGTCTTGTTTGTAAAATATATCACCTGTTCAATTGATGATCATATTAGATAGTAGCATGTATAACGTAAACCCGATGCTACCAGAAGTGTGTGCGTACAAAAATTTTTGAGCTCGCAGGTACCAAAAAAATTTGAAGGTTTGTCCACCGCTACCTAAACCAGTATCTGGGGGCTCAGATAATTTTTCAGACCCTTGAAGCCCGTAATTTGTGGACCGAAAGGGGCTTTAGAACTCCATCGTTATTCAGTTTAAACTGTACATCAGCTATTAGCTCCACAATAGTTAATTCCTTGGCACTAGCATTCATCGCCCCGGGTATAAGACGAAGAAATGGCACCTGCCATTAGCTACGTCCATACCGGTCAAGCAGCCTTCTTGAATAACAGGTTTATCGCTTAGGGATACTGTCACTTTGGTAAAGGCCCGTCCCTTGACGTTGGCCATAATAGTGTTCAAAACCGCTTAATTATTTGGCCAAATAGCACTGACACAGCCTATGAGATAGCGCCAACCAAAGGTAACGAGCCATCCACTCTTTTAAACAACATTGAACAAAGGGACAATTTAGATATTTCAACGACAGCGCCCAATAAAAGGAAAACACACTCCAAAAATGTTAAATTTAGACGATTGAGTCGGTTCTTTTTTAACCCTAAGGTTTTGGTATACGTTGACTGAATCTGACTTATTTGTTTAACTCAAGCAAAGCTATAAATAAGAGCAAAATTTGACTCAACGTTTTTGCAGTGCACGAAGTGGCCACTTACCAAAACCACGAGTAGTAATTTGGATAGCAGGTGCTATATAGGCCCAAAAAATCTTCAGGACATTGTTCATTAAACAGGACCATTATATCTTTCTGACGGTGCCAACTATAAGGAGTCTCCTTGTTATTTCGACAGCAGTGCTTTCTGCTGAATTTATAGGATCTTGAGCGTCACGAGTAGGCACTACTCGTGGACTTACCCGCTGACGGGTGGCTCAATATTTGAGCCCGTAATTGGCCTTGCCCTCATGTACACATACCCCCACACAGCTGTGGATGCTGTAGTTTTACGAATGGCAAAATGTATGCCAGAGCTAGCGACGGGCAAGGATATGGTTTACCATATCCGAATATCCGGGTAAAAATGTGGGATACATAGGTTATTTCGAGCTTCCGGATATGGACAACCATGCCCTAAAATCCCAAACTTTTATTTAAACTTCAAAAACTGTATACAAGACTTTGTCGTTCACTATAACAGCTGTATTTGATTATGTATAAATAATTCGAGGAAAAAAGCATTGTTCTTTTGATAAGGCGCTTTTTGCACGAAAATTTCATGTAAAACTTACATTCCGTCTGCGACTAAGCCAATTTCAGCTAACAATATTAAATTTATGGTGAACACTATTTCTAGTTATAGTTAAACCTAATTTACTCAGAATAAAGTTGACATTTAGTATACTTTTTGGTTTCTTGGTGATTTCGATGGTGTGCAAGAGAACCATCAGAGCCTAACTGTAAACCAGACAGGCCGGATTGTCAAAGATTGCCAGATTGCAAGTTATATCCAAACAACCGGTGCTAAATATGTAATTTCGTACAAAAAATGGAATTTGTGGCATCTGAAATGGTTATTTTAATTTAGAAATTTTCAGGAAAATACGTAACATAACAGGGTGCCATTTTAACAGTCCATCTGAACCTTGAATTTTCAAGATATTACCTAAGATAAAACTTGTATGTTCAAACTACGACATATTTCTCAAAACATCTCGTGACAGATTTTCAAATATTTCCTGGTACGCAGAATACTTTAACACAAAGTCCAGAAACCTTTTAACCCTTTAGCTCATATATATAGTTGCCATTGTGCCATGTGTGGTTGCTAGTGAGGAGAATTAAGGGTCCTAGCAACAGCGTTGTCTTAGGTCGTTGGTTATAGCGAACCCAACTCAAAAGCAAACAGCAGTAACGGTTTGTTCAACGATAGTGGAAATGTAAATCAATTCATGAAGCGATGGGTTAAACCTATAAAAACAGGAGCAGTGTGGTCAGAAATATCATAGGTCATACTGAAATAAATGCCATGAACAATTATATAACCATGCCATATGTAACTGCACGTTTTTCTGATTTAAACTACTATTCCAAATTACAACCTGCAGCACCAAAGATCGATTTCAGAAATATAGATAATCTAAAGATCAACTGAAAGTTAAAAAATCAAAAGGGGCTAAGTCAGAAAAATGTCAAATTTCAATAGGTTTTCAGTTATAACTCGACTTAAATCAAAAATTGACAAATTTTGACTCACATCCTTAGCTTTTCCTTGCTGCGACCTTGGCGCTGCAACTGTAGAACAAACTGTGGTTGCATACAACGTTTCATAAAAAAGCAATAAATATTTACCTAGACCAGTGTGGCTTAACTAAATGCGGTACGCAGTTTACCTGCGTGAGGAAAGGCCGATATACCATAGCCATCTTAGCCTTCTCTTCCATCCTAAGAAACCATATCTGTAAACAGTGTCATCTCTGCATTGTCGTATCAAGAGTTGGTTGCTCACTATCAGTAAAAATTTGCACCCGGCTTCGGAATGCAATGTTGCAGGATATCCGGATTATCCTGTCGTCCCAACTAATCTCCGGATATGATATCGTATTCGGATGTCCGTATGTGCGTGCCCATTACCTCACAAAGCCTCACGAGTGTGACAAAAACAAACCTATATCAACAGTAAAAATAACTACGAAACTTTAAATTTGTTAACAGAAAAGCAATACAAACTCCATTACCGATAGTGGCGGTTCAAATAACAACAATAAGTGGGGCCAAAATTCAGAGCCGGAAATGCGTCATTCACAAACCGAAGACCAATTATCAGGACCAGGATGGAATGCACGAGGCATAGGTCGACCCAATGACGGACTATCATCACCACGTAGAGCTAGCGAAAATCTTCAAGCAATGGCCTATCGGAAACACAATCAGTCGGCAAAATATCAGCCAATTCTGACAGGGCTCATACCTAATACAACCAACAAAAGTATGAGTCAACAACTTTTGGTTGTTCCGACTGCTGAGGACGCTAGATCGTTGGCTATAAAGCCTGCGATACAACCTAGTCGCAGTGGTACTAACCCTAGATCAAAATCATATCAAACAATCGCTACAATAGCTAAAAACAATAACACTCGTGCGGTAAGCAGTATATTCGTCAACGAAGAACAAGGGGAGCCGACAAAAGACAACACCTCAGATAGACGCAATAATGGCAGTACGTATTCGCACAGACTGTCGTTGGTTACCGCAGCTCTATATCGACCGAGAAAAACTAGTTCAGCAGCCGCCCATAGGTCTGATTCAAAATCAGGTTCCTTTCGTTTTTCCGATCAGGATGAACATGGAGAAGCCGTTGTTAAAAAATTTCCAAACAACATTGATTCAACGTCGTTTGATATTAAATCGAGTTCAGATCGTTATTTTCGAACAACAAATCAAAATCCGAGAGTACCATCGAAACCAAACGATGAAAAGTTGTTTATAACTCGAACGGAAGTTGAAATAGTTCAAACGGAAAAAGCACCAACTGCGAAACAATTTTCAGCAACCGAACAAACTTGTAAATGTGGAGCAGTATCAAGCAGTGATTCAGCAAAAGACGTTATGACAAAACAAAATTCTGTGGTCGAACATAAAGACAAACACAGTTCGGTTTCCGGAATCCACAATAACTACAATAGCCATGTCATTAGCAGCAACAGCAGCAGTAGTCGAATTGGTACCACAGGTCGAAATAAAGTTGGTCCCCTTGTAACATCGTCAGAATCGCTATTTTTTACAAATCAAGATGCCCTCTCAGCAGCAAACGGTGGTCTTCGTTCAACTGAGGTGAATCATGCAAGTCAAACAAAAGACCGACATCGGAGTCTGGATCTACTAGAGGTCAGTACTCGGAAAAATGACAGCAACAATAACGCCGGACACTCTTTTCAAGATGACAATTTGACGTCGACCAATGTTGTACAGGTAAAATATTAGATATTTATATATGTAAGAGCCCCGCAGTCTCAACGCAGGTTGACCGAAGCACCGTGGTGTAGTGGTAGTGCGCTGGTCATTACCAGCTGAAGACCCGGGTTAAAATCCCAGCTGTTCCTATGTTAGGATCACTAGTGAATTTCTATTTGTAACTGTTTTCAGCAGATAAAAACGTAACACAGCAGATGTTTTGTGATAGATATATATATAGATGTGAGAAAATAGGTATAATAAACTTCGTTATGGGAATATTGGAATGTATTTTAGGTAGGATATTGGCGAGGCCGCAAATTAGTAAGTAGCTTTTTAACTTCACGACAGTCATCAGAAAAGCCAATAGAACGTTTTTCTTGCCCTGAATGTTTAAACTTGAACCTAAAAATATCGGCGGCACATTCCACAAGGCCCTAAGGCCTGGATTGTTTGAAGCCTAGCCTTGCAAAGCTTTTACTCTTTCGTTGTTTCTTTTTAATTTTATCTTATGAAGCTCGAGCCAATCTGAATTCCAGATTCATTTAAAATTCATCGGCCTGAAAAGTATCTTGATGACACCAATAATTATCAGCAAACACCTTTGAATTTGTGGAGGGGTTGGGGTTGCTAGGCTGGAATGAATGAAATTAATGTTAATGTTTGCTTCATCGCTAACGTGAAAAAAATTCTAATTCAATCAAATAATTAGTGCCAGAGTTAGCGGTACGACATAGTTTTAGTAAACTACGCAATTCTGTGTGATAATTTGTGCCAAAATTGGGCTAAATGTGTTAAAAAAATTTTTTTTAATTTTCGCAGAATTTCTACAAATTTACATATGTAGTAACTGCTTGCATGTTTTAGTTATTTTCCTCAACGCAATCACAGTTTGGCGATCGTCGTACGGACCAACTACCGCTGGTTTCAGTGGACCAACTCAACTTTTACAGCAGAAACAAGCCATATGATTCGGAGGATAAGTAAAGGCTTTCCTAAAAGATTCATATTATGAAGGACGTGTGATCTGATGTGCCCGATGTAATCACAGAAACACACCTCAACGCGCTATAGAAATTCTGCTCGTTGGATCGGATCTAAACGATCGGCCAGGCAGAGTTGGCACCTTTCAAACTAAATTAAACTGTTTTTCGTATGTGGTTGAACAAAAATAAGGATTTTCGTCAACTCGCCCAAAACGACATCCTCCGTGTAACTACAAACGTATTTCGCATAAAGACATTGGCCAAGGTAACCCTGAGAGGCCTAGGTGTGATGCATGCCGTGCCGTTCTCGATATACTAAGCTTAAGCCTTAGCCTGATGCGTCATTTACCTTAAGATGTGTGCACTAAAAGGCCGGATTTTGTCACAGCCCGCCGCGGCGATAATATCCAGCTTGGCTAGCCTGGACTAGAGCTGTTGTAACATTTTCCGAGACGCGCTAGGCCCTGTAAGTGTGACAGCTAATTGCCAAGCTGGGCTCTAAATTTGTCACCAGGGCCGAACTCGGCTATATATCATAGCTAACATAACATTAAAGAACGTTTTATAACAGATGCCGCGTAAAAATAATTGGGTTTTGGAAAATATCCCATAATATAAGCTTAAGCTTTAACGCAGCGTATCCTAATGTACAGACAGTTTCAGAAAGTATCGGTATGCCTTTTACTGTACTATGTTGTGAATAAACATAATTCCAGACATAGCTGCCAGTTAGGCTTCCATAGTTATTTGTGGTAGCTAAATCTGGTTCGAAAATTAATTTTCCGGTACCTGTAATGCAAAGGTAAACGGCAATATTCATGTGTTCTGTTCATAAACGCATAGTCGAAACCCAAAATAATAAAGTTAATACTAGTACTACATAAATTTGCTTTAATGGCCAACATCGTCTGTTAAAGTAGATACATGGTTGCAAAAACGTACTGGCCTAGCTAGGCTGTGCACTTTATTTTCGGAGGGAAAATATCAACTATGCCAAAATGTCACTAGCCGTATTTAACTGTGTGACAAAATCCGGCCACAGGTGCACACATCTTAAGGTGAATGATGGACAAGATTAGGTCCTAATGTGAGACATAATTAAACCTAACTCAGGGGCTCCCACCTAACACCCCTCCTTAAGATGTTCTTTTTCTAACCATATAAAGTAATGCTCCTCATTGTTACCTATGCCAAAACATGGACCGTCCTGCATATTATTTTCAGTTGGAAGGAGCGAGTAATATTCAATGGCATATGTGAGACAAAATCATCAAAAATATCCACTAAACTAAAAATTTGTTACATCTGTTCAAAAGCTGTTCTTTTTCTAACGATATAACGTAACGCTCCTCAGGGTTACCGGGGTCAAGACATAGATGGTCCTGCATAATATTTTAAGTTGGAAGGATCGAGTATAATATTCAATGGCACATGTCAGACAAAATCTTCAAAAATATCCACTAAACCAAAAATTCGCTACATCTGTTCAAACACTGTTCTTTTTCTAACGATATAACGTAACGCTCCTCAGGGTTACCTATGCCAAAACATGGATCGTCCTGCATATTATTTTCAGTTGGAAGGAGCCAGTAATATTCAATGGCATATGTCAGACAAAATCATCAAAAATTTCCACTAAATCAAAAATTTGTTACATCTGTTCAAACACTGTTCTTTTTTAATGACATAACGTAACGCTCCTCAGGGTTACCTATGCCAAAACATGGATCGTCCTGCATATTATTTTCAGTTGGAAGGAGAGAGTAATATTCAATGGCATATGTCAGACAAAATCATCAAAAATTTCCACTAAATCAAAAATTTGTTACATCTGTTCAAAAGCTGTTCTTTTTCTAACGATATAACGTAACGCTCCTCAGGGTTAGCGGGGTCAGGACATAGATCGTCCTGCATAATATTTTAAGTTAGAAGAGTAGAGTAATATTCAATGGCATATGTCAGACAAAATCATCAAATATATTCACTAAATCAAAAATTTGTTACATCTGTTCAAAAGCTGTTCTTTTTCTAACGATATAACGTAAAGCTCCCCAGGGTTAGCTGGGCCAGGACATAGATCGTCCTTCGTAATATTTTCAGTTGGAAGGAGCGAGTAATATTCAATGGCATATGTTAGACAAAATCATCAAAAATATTCACTGAACCCATAATTTGTTTACATCTCTTCAAAATTTCGTCTAGCTTTGTGATCGCAGGTGAATATCCTATATATAGTACAACCAGTTGAGAATGTACGACAACAAGTGACAGCAATCGATACGTTGAATTTGCAATGGTAATATTAACCATCATCGTCTTCTGAATAAACTACTTTCATGTAGTAACCCAATTTTACAAAAGTACAGTGGAAAATTGTTGAACCAGGTTGTGACTTAATACTCTATGCTTTTTAACCCTAAGTTTGAGTTAAACTTTAACACAATGTGAGTCAAAACTTTAGTCAAATTGTGTTAAAAATGGGACTCACTGCAAATCCCTGAGTCAAGTTTGACTCAGTAGTACCTCCCGGAGTCAAGTTTGACTCAGTAGTACCTCCCTGAGTTAAGTTTGACTCAGTAGCACCTCCCTGAGTCAAGTTTGACTCAGTAGTACCTCCCTGAGTCAAGTTTGACTCAGTAGTACCTCCCTGAGTCAAGTTTGACTCAGTAGTACCTCCCTGAGTCAAGTTTGACTCAGTAGTACCTCCCTGAGTCAAGTTTGACTCAGTAGTACATCCTATTTTAACCCTACGTTAGAGTGAACCTTTGAGTAAATTTGAGAAGAGCTTTTAATCAAATTTGTTAAAAACGACTCAATGCAGTAGTAGATCTTATTTTAAATCCTAAGATTCAAGGAAGCTTTGACTTAATTTAAATCAAGTTTTGAATCAATTTGAGCCAAAATTTGTCTTAAATTGAATCAAGGCTTAACTGAAGCTTAAGGCTAAATAGGCCCGACCATTGAGTCCAGTCTGAAGGTTAACAAGTTTGTTTTCAGAGAAATTAAAGCGTCTAAAACTCTGCAATATTATGACTGTTAACATCAGTCTAGCGCAATCTAGAAAGAACAGACGTCCATTTGAAATCTTGCTGTCATGAGCACACGACCTCGGCGTGGAGATCGGCATTTGCCTTTGTAGGAAGGACTAAGGCTCTACTGAAAGATATATAACTGTGACTATATTCCTCCGTCACCACGACAAAATCGTACGATAATAATTGTCACCTTGAAAAACAGTTCAGACGTGAATTCAAATCATTTTGAGGCTTCTATGGGCGAGCCAAAATTTGACCCATTATATATTTCCTCAGTCCAGAAAGGACAGCCTGACTGAGTTAAGTTTTCACTCCGCGTTTTTAGATTGTGCAAAACATATTTTGGTATTGCTATGTATACTTTCCTTTCCATTTTTTTCCAACAAAATGTTACCCTCAGTCAAAGCCACCGACTTCAGTCGTTTTGACCTCGCAAACTGTCATTTGTCTATGTTATTCGTTTTTGAGCTGCTCTTCGCCGATCACAGCAATATTTTGCAATGTAATTTTTAAAGGCTATGATGTTTTTTCTGCTGCAACAGGTCATCGTTTAAAACAAAAATTATAATTGTAGGAAAATCGCAGTTAATAATCGATCCATCTCAGTCAATTATAAATCACGCTCTGCATCGCCAGTACTTCAAAGCGGCGTTTCGGATAGCGGCCACAACAAACAAAATCCTGCTATCAAATCAAGCGTTTCATCCGATGGCTCATGTAAATCACAAATTATCTCATGGCAATGCCCGGTGTGCTTGGATGGTGTTAATCGTGTAAGGCTATATTTCGTTAATTTTTATATAATGAACTACAATGGGAGACAAGACTGCGGCGAGCAACCTACTCGCCTTTAGACCAAAAGATGCCGCCGCAAAGCAAATTCCCCGAGATTTCTGTACCGCGATTCCGCATTTTAGATAGCATACTGTGCCCCCTTACTACGGTTGTACAGTTTTTATCCAAAATAATACAAAAAGATTTAGTTAAGTTTTGCTCGCTCACAAATTGTATAGTATCAGCTCAATTTACGCCTGAAAAAGATAAAAAAAATACATAGTTGTTTAAGAAGATGGGTTAACAGATTTCGAAGGTAACGAAACCCAAAAACTGCAAATCCCCTAACTTTAAGGCATACGGGATCAACATCCATTAACCCAGAGGGAGGCGTAGATTCTGAAATTTTTAGAAGCTCATAATTTTCCCCAGTTTTAGCTGAACTTTTCCCAATTTTCCTCTTTATTGAATAAAAACAGTAAATCGCATACGATCATGTAAGACAACGTTCGACACAGTTTATGGGTTTGTTATATTAGTTTTCTTATAGAACATCTGCTATTTTATAAACAGGAATAAAAGTGGCATCTGGATAATATTTTTATACATGACAAATTTTCAGTCAGAGCTCGGGTATTCTGGAACGCGGTAATTCGTGTGAAATATCCGTGACTGATATTTACTAGCATCCCAAAGCTAATAAATGTTTTTGAAAATTGCAGAAAACGGTCAAAATTTATTTAATAAATTTGCAGATTACGGAGACTCAACGTCGTTTAATGTCAACGTCATGTGGTCACGTGTTTTGTGATCGATGTATCGCTGACGTCATCGTTAGCAACGGTTTATGCCCAACTTGCCGCACTATACTACGTAGCGCTGAAATCCATCCCATCTTTATGTGAATTGATTCGAGAGATTATTTTACGAAATTTCCCACAACTATAAAAGCTTCACCTGTTAAAATACCTAGTCGAGGTCCCGAGGTCCCAGCGGGGTGTAACTAGGGCTTCGAGGAGTAGACCAAGGTAACCCTGAGGCACGTAACTGTAATACATGCCATACCGTTCTTGATAACCTAAGCTTTAGGTACTTATATGAGACATACACTGAGCCTAATTCGAGGGGCTGCGGCCACTGAACCCCCGCTCTAAGCTATTCTTTTTAGACGATGTAACGTAATACCCTTCAGGGTTACTGGCGCCGAACATAGGCAATACGGACATTATTTGCTGTCGGTAAACTTAGAAACTTTTTATCGTTTGTAAACGCCATTTGCGTTTGAGTTTATGTTTACCGTCCGAAAACTTCGCTTCTGACAAAACAAATAATGTTACAACGATGAGCGTTTGAGTTTATGTTTATCGTCGAAAAACTTCGCTTCTGACCAAGCACATAATGTTACAACGATGAGCGTTTGAGTTTATATTTAATGTCCGAAAACTTCGCTTCTGACCAAGCACATAATGTTACAACGATGAGCCTTTGAGTTTATGTTTACTGTCCGAAAACTTCGCTTCTGACCAAGCACATAATGTTACAACAATGAGCGTTTGAGTTTATGTTTACCGTCCGAAAACTTGGCTTCTGATCTAGCACATAATGTTACAACATACGCTACACAAGTACCTAATGTGTGATCCCAGACACTATTCGACGTACACACGTGATCGGAAATCTTTTTACGTATCCAAAAGGAGTAAATTTTTTCGGCTTAGTTCTACTTATAAAAACCTCATTCCAGAAAGCTAGAAAAACCCTCTTGTAAATCTAAATTCAGTCAACTTTTAATGAAACCTTGTAACTACAAATGTTTTAACTGCTAATTGTTCAAAAATTTAACTTTATTATAAAAGGACAGAAAGATTTTTGTTAGCTAACGCCGCGCAGCGCCATCGGCATTTTGGACCACTGGTCTGGTAGCATTTTTACAGTACACACGTAGCGAGATTTTAGTCTTTAATGACTGTTTGTTAGAGATCTATGTATTTATTGGCTATCTATGTAAGACTAAAGTCTCTTACAGCTATCTGTTAGAGACCAAAATCTCTTGCAGCTAGCCATAAAACAGATTGTTGTCTCTAATAGCTAGCTGCTAGAAACTTTTGCCTGTTACAGCCAGTTATAAAATACAGAAGTCTCTAATAGTTATCCATTTAACGGCTGGCTGTAAGAGATAAAAGTTTCTAGCAGCTAGCCATTAGAAACATTTTTTAAATTATTTTTTTTATTTTAAATAAACGACAATAGGATATATGCACAACACACGAATACCTATAAACATTTCATAACTTGAATTTACATGGATACGATATATAAGCAGTGCAAAGGTGCTTAGCTGTTGAAATCTATAAGCCTGAAACCAAGTATATTATTGCTTACTTGCACTATCTCGCGGGAGATGATAAAGAAGGTATTTGGTTTTAAAAATATTTTGACTTTGCACAAGTTTCTGAAAACATTTTTCTTAAATATACTAATAACACTTGTCTCGTCGAGCTGAAGTTAGAGATTTCGACGAGATTGCCAGATAGCCAATTGAGCGTGTTGAACAACAAAATTGAAGCACGTTTGAGTGTAAGTGTCGTGAGATTCCTTCCCAGTATTAGGTCAGCTAGAGGGAAGCTGCTAGCCCCTGATATTCGCTTTAAAACCGGGCTTATAACGTGATAAATGTCTTGAGCTCGAGAACAAAATACATAAAGGTGTATGTTGTCCTCTCGTATTTCCAAACCTTGCAAAGCGCACAGTGTGCATGTGTTTGGCCCTACGGTAAAATGAGCCAGCCGGTGGTTGGTGTAGAGGGATCTATGGATAAGGCGATAATGAATGTTTCGAACGTTGCCGTCCGAATATTATACCTTTGCCCAGGACCATGACCTCCTTACGCAACCCCATTCGACCTCTAAAAGATCTTGCCAGAATACGTATCTAGGAGTCATTATATTTCGATATAATTCATTTATGCAGATTTTATACGTTTTTGCAGTAACTGACTTTATTAATAAACAATTATTGAAAATCCAACAAAATTCGCCATGTTTGACAAAGTTTGATTCCATTACAGCGTTCCTTATTTCCTTATAGAAGGGTCGGGACATTAATATGGTTTAGCTGTTGTTTAGAAAGTCTATTTGGCGGTAAAAATGATCGAAACATCTGCGCAGCTAAGCACCTCTTTGTATTGCATTACACGGATATAGAACATTATTCTGTTTACTTTCACACGTATAGATAGGTTTGGAAAACCTATTCCTCCCTGCCTTGCCTCTAGCTAATGAATATCCCTTTTAATTACATGGGTGGTGGACGGGTACCACAATGTCCGCACTATCGCATTGTTTATTTTCTTAATCAATTCAGCAGATGGAGTGATCAATTTGATCAAATAATTGAACATGCACAAATAATAAATCTGGACAAAATCCATTTTCCCATAAACCGAAATTCCCGTCGGAGGCAGTCTTTCTTCCAATTTCGAGGTAGTTTCTTCACATCTAGTCCAACTTACCGGATTATTTAAACCCTCTGAAATTATCCAAATTCCGTAAATTTATAATTTTTTGACTGTATACGAAGCGTATTTTTCAGGAAAAAAAGCGTTCTTCACGCCCCCAAAAAGAAGTAGCTGTCTTGGAAGGTTTTAGTCTGCTGCCCGATGCCAACTGGAATTTTTCAGAAATTTTGAAAACCTGATCAATATCTGAAATTTTATTCCGAAAAATAGTTGTATCATCCGCAAATTTTGTGAATTTAGTATTGGTTCCTTACAGGGGATACATGAAATTTTGGTAGTTACACGTGTGTAGTGTGCCACCACGTCAGCGGTGATCACATATAAGGAAGGCGACAAGGGGCATCCTTGTCTGATCCCCCTAAAACGCAGAAAAAATGCTACTGGAAGCCGTTCACTATCACTGACGAAAGAGTTAATCCCGGCTTGTATATATTCTTAACCATTTTTATAAAATTTTCCCCAAAATTCGTCCCCTTTAAAGTTTCAAAAACAAAACCCCATTCCACCATGTCAAAAGCTGCTTTCTGATCCACGGACAAGATTAGGGCATTCGCCTTATTTTCGTTTGCGTAATCTATTATTGACATAACATGAGCAAGGCTACCCTGAATTGTGCGTCTGGGGACAGAACTTGTCTGGTCTGCATGCACTAGGGTAGTCATCACTAGTTCTAATCGCTTAGACATAATTTCCGTATATATCTTATAATCTAAGTTTAACAAAGTAATTGGTCACCAATTTTCCCGACACGTTCTGTTCTCAGAGCCTTTATATAACAAAGTTATCACACCATCACATGCAGTTAAATTCATTTGACCCTCACTTAGGAAAGAATTCTACAGTTTACACAAAAAATGCAGTGCTCAGTACAGAACAACTGGTAGAATTCTATGGAGATTCCATCGAGGCCAGGCGACTTCTTGCCCTGTAAGCAGTGTATAGTACACTTCGCCTCATCCACGGTGATATGCCAACCCAATAATTCCGTTTGAATATCAGTAAAGCAAGGAAAATTGCAATAGAAACAAAAATCTGTTACAGCAAGCTCAATATCTATTATATTGGTGCCTTATCCAGCTGACGTTGGTGCCGCCTCCAGTTTGATTTGGTGTAACCCCCCCCGCAGATTGAGATTAGCGCCCCCACCGGATTCACATTCGCGCCACCTCCACTTTGATATAGGTTCCCCCTACAGTTTGTGATTGGTATATCTAGCTGCAAGCAATTTTAGTCTCTAAAGTTACCTGTTAGAAATTTCTGCATTTATAGCTTAACTATATAAGACTAAAGTCTCTTACAGCTATCTGTTAGACATTTTAAATATCAAACAAGCAGCCATTAAAGACAAAAACCTCTAGCAACCATTTTTGAAAAAACTAAATATATGATCGTCCATTAGTTTTTCATGCAATCGGCTGTTAAATACAAAGAACACCTTACGCTCATTATTCTATGATACCTGCATTACCAGTGTAAATAAGGCGTTAATGAGCACCCATCACCCGTGTCACTCAATGGAAAAGGATTCCGACCCATAAATTTCCATCCGGCAACTTCAAATCAGCTTTGGCAGCTGAACACATCATTCCGTTCACTCCGGATTAGTTTGAAAATTTTGTTACACTACGTACATATGTCTATTGTTTTTCACCCAGGAAAAGTCCTAACAAGTGTAGACTTGAAACAATTTGGATAAAAAGAACAATCGAATAACACTGTGTCGGCTACTGACCAAAAGGCTCACTCTTGTCTATATTAACCAGTATTAAATTTTACTAGCAACATGTTATTTATTATAATGTATAAACTGGTAAGTATAAACAAACCAGGAATGACTGACATAATATAAATGGTTAGTGCGACATGTATACAGTCAAATTTTTCATCATGGAGCCAGCCAACACGCATGTGTACAGCGTTTATTCACAATACGTGTACAGCGCACGTGCAATTTTTGCCCCAGAATATCAATGGAACTATCCTTGCGCTTAGAATAACAATTCCTTCATTAGCGTATACAATCGCTCAACATGAAACCAAATATCTACACTCTGTTCGTATATAAGACCTGAAATAAATATGAATCAAAAAAATTTCTTCTATTCCAAAAATATGATCGAAATTATTATTACAGCATAGGGTAACCACATTATATAACTTTCTTAAACATCGAAATAGATACGACGACACAAGTCATCATTTGCCAGAACTGTTCATCGGCCTCATTCGACACACTATACTAATTTCTGGCGAAAACCCACAGAGGTCCATAGCAAATGACCGTTTATAAAGTTTGGAGGCCGTGTATGTTCTGAAAATTATTAGTCTCTGGAGCTCTACAGAAATGATCAATAACTAATATATTGTGTAGGAACAACGAACGGCTGAATCACAAATAATTTTTTATCAGACATTAACGGAGCCACGCAGAGCAAAGATTGCATTGGCGATTAGAGATCACTGCTCATGACTAGAGTCATAGAGCAGTGATTATTATATATTATATTTCTTTGAAATAGCCGTCCCATAAAATTTTTCAAGAAAAAGGCTATATCGTTATCGGTACCTAAGCTTAAGCCTCAGTCTAAGCTTTACATTTTATAAAGGGTTTAGACTAAGCCTAAGTCGGTGGGGGGGCTGCCGCATCCGAAAACAGCCATATATGCCGTTTATTATATAGAAGTGGTTTTTCTTCTTTTCTTCATATATATTACTCATACTGCTTTCCATAAAAAATATTTCAATGAACGGACAAAACGGTGATCATTTAAAATGGTACACTTCCAATAGTGACCTCGAAATATTCATTACTGCCATTATGATAACAATCCTGGAAAATTATTAACACCGTTTCAAATTATTTATAAAACTATCACTGTTCATCAACCGAAAGCTAAAAATCAAAGCTTTGACGGTAAATTTGAGACCTAAAAACTGCTCAAGTATTATACAAAAATTGAGCACGAGGCAATATACTCAAGCATAAAATTAAAATTGTGTTGATAAATCTATTACAACTAAACTAATGCGCGAGTAAACTTAAAATGCGCCCATCGACTATCCTATTTTGTAAAAGCCGATAGCGAAGCGCAAATCATTGTTACGGAACAAATGTGGAAATTTCATCGACTTTTCGATAACAGAAAATTGGCAAAATCAGAAACAAGCACCTAAAATTACAGTTTGTGTTCGAACAGAATTTTGACGATTTTGAATTTGCAGTGAAAACTGTTATCGAACGCCTATCAGCTTCGGATTCGTATTTCTCTATGTTCGCGAACAAATTTAACGCAATTTTGACGTCACAAATCAATCGTTCATGTTGTTTACGTTACAGTGTTCGCGAACAAATTCAGCGAATCCAAATCCGGTAGATTTTCGTTCGCAAAAAATTCGGTAATTTTCCTTGAATTTTCGCGAACACAAATTTACCGGATTACTATCACAGAGCTTTGTGTTCGCGAACGGTTTTGCGCCGCATTATGGTTTACCAAAAAACGTTCAGTAACAGATTTTTAACCGAAATAGCAAAATAGGATTATTGATGGGCGTGGGTTAAGTTTACTCTCGCATAATTTTACGTTGTCTTCCGACAATTTTCTTCAACTCAATTTCATTTGGAACCGAATTATTTCGAAACCCGACATAGCAATCAAGATCCACCGACCGCACTGTAAGTATAGCGAGACCACTATTGAAATACAACCCGAAAACAATATTATTAGCTCTTTTACAAAATATAGCAACGATACAGTGTGAAATTCCGCTGAAGACATGGATATAATATGCCGTAAACCTATTCCGCGTTTATACGAAATCTACTATATCAGTTCTTTTGGTCGATTATATATATATATACCCAGCTGCCAAAATACTTTGTCAAATACGGATCGCCTATTTTGGGAACTAGTGATGCTTTTTTCAGCCCAAGGAACCCAGAAGAGCGGTACGTTATAACGTTAGAAAATCGAACGGCTTAGAGAGTTGGGTTCGGGGGGCTGGAGCCCCCCGACTTAGACTTAGTGTATGTCTCATGTAAGGGCCTTAGCTTTGGGTAAGACTCAGACTTAGTTTATCGAGAACGGCATTGCCTGCATTTTATTTAAGCCCATCAGGGATACTGGGACTTTTTTCCGATATAAATGTTTTTAGCCAGATTGTTTACATTCTGACCAGATCTTGAACAAGTCTGAACATTGTTCTGTCGTCTTTGGCAATCAACATCAACCGATAAATTTTGAGTAATCCGTGCATTCGATATGTAAAATGGAAATTTATTCCAACTTGGTTGACGATACATTGTAATGGCGATACATCCTTTAATACACAAAAGTCGTATACAACTGTACTGTAAACCAGCAAGCGCTTAAAGATGATAGTTCTACATGTCCACCTTGTAAGATACCAAGAATTACGTATATGCTCACTGCCAATATTGTTTGAAGTTTGAAGATGTTTGAAGCCAATACCGTCACGGCTTCAACACACTTTGGCGTGATTCGAATAGGAATAAGGAAAACTCAGATATTATTGTCAAAGACAAAAAAACCGGTGTCCGATGTTCCAAGTACATAACTGCCGGGAGACCCGATGTTGTACTCTACAAGCACTCACCATCCCCGCCAGCGATCAGATGCTACGTAGCAAAGCATATGACGTGGCTGGGCATGCAAAACTAATTACAGCACCTGCGTGGGCGAGGATTTACCATAAATACTCACAAATGTAACAGCATCAAAATTATACAAACACATAACAAAGGCACCTTCGTTTTAAGCACAGCAATGAATTATGATGATAAGTTAGTTAGACATTACCACACAACTATTAAAATACACTTAAGCTTTACTCAGAAATGCACAATAATTATGGTTTCCTAGCCTAATAATCAGTAAATAGGTGCGGTCCCAATTGTAAAAAAACAAAAGACATAATAACTATTGTGTTGGGTCAGAACCATTTTGATACAAACAACTGTGTAATGTTTTGCACTTAAAACATAAAAAAGCCGAGATTTACATACAGATATGCCTTAATATACAATTGAAAACCAGTGCGTTAAACATCGAATCATTATTATTACCACTTACCATTCCACAAAATTTCGAAGGTAAGTCGTTAATTAATAAATATTGTAGCTAAATGAGCCTAATTTTCAACGTTCATGGGACCTTCCTTTTCCAAATTTACAAAAATGTGATTTTTGCCGTTTTGTGTAACTTAAAACTAAGATATCCAAAACGGAATTAGGGCTGTAAGTAGCAGAGTATTAATTAATAATTCAAATGTCAAAGCAGCGACCGAGTTCCGAGTCAGTCGTTCCGAAACAATGAATAAAAGAAAAAACTCTCTAAAGTGCCACTCTTAAGTGCTCGTATGTTGATTCCACTCGGGTCCAATTCCTACCTCGGCCTTCCACAAGCCCTAGCTAGAAACTTCACAAATCTTTGAACCGACAATAATGCGCTTTTTTACTTATAGAACTATTCTATAAGCTATTCGATAGCAGCAAATATTGCCTAATACAACACATATAATATTAATCGAAATAATTATAAATTCAGGAAGTTGCAACATACATCTTGGCAATATATAAAATACCACAGAGCACGAAGAAAACAGTTTATTCAATGCACGCGGGACTCATCACTAATTAGTTTTGTTCCAAGCTCCTCTACAATGTTTAATTCGACAAAGCTTAGTTCGAATTTTGTGGGATCCTTAAAATTTTCAAATTTAGTACATACAAAAGATATACCGATCAAACCGTCAAAGGTAAAACTAAAAAATGAATACCTTTCGCTTCGCAGACAATCCACAAGTCGTTAGGCATTATAATACGGCTATATTCAGCGGGTGCTCGACCAATGTGCCGCGTCGCAACCAAATAATAAAACAAATAGCGGTGAGACGAAAAACAATATAATATACACAGTAGTACAGCAGTAGATATATAATTGACACCAAATTAAATCACAAAACATTATTATAATTGCCGTAATGCACGCAAAAACTCAATTATAATACAAACAAAATGGATTTTAAGAATAGTATCTTTATAACTGGCGTAAATTCCAGAAGTACAGTTACAATCAGAATTAAGTGCTTATAAAATCGAACGCAGACGAAACCGATCGAAATCGCAATCGATCGATCTTCGTTTAAACGAAATTCGTTAAATTAAATCCTTAAATTCGTTAAAGATTCGATCGATTTTTGAGCACTTAATTCTGATTGTAATTGTACTTATAAATTGACTTGACCGGACTTCCGGACTTTTTCGTACAAAGCCACCCGCTTGATTATTATACAAACGAATTGCCGTGGACAGGACGTATCAGCAGAATCAGAAAACTGCGACCAGCCATTATAAAAGCTCAGCGTTCGATATCAATATTTCAATAACTTCTTTCCGTCCTCTCAAATATCAACTCAAATCTTCCTGGGGCATTCTCGATTTCAACCGAGCAAAAGTATTCTATTAATAAATACTCAACGTGTCACTGGGTTCGACTTGGGGGGGCGTTACTGGAAAACATCTTGGGAAGCGAGTGCAGCCATACCATACTAATAACAACGGTAATACAAAAATTAAAACTGGTTAGTTATTAGTTTAATCAAAAAAACAGCAAGTAAACATTATTTATACAACTAATTTACATAATTATTAATACAAACACAGTATAGTTGTAGGCTCAGGCAAAAAAGCAAAAACCAATAATAATAGTAATAATAACAAATAAAACGTACCAGGCAGCATCATGACCGTATTACGCATCACCATCGCAGTGGGACTCGCCAAAAATCATACATCTAATGGAGCGTATGGTCTGTATAGAGAATGAATGGCCATGAATCAACGCTTACGTACAAGTTAGTATAACACAATGTTATTTGCATTACTTTCGTACGCAAACGAAATATATTATAATAATTATTATTTCGTACAAACAAAATTTGCAATAATTACTGTGTAGTTATTAATGTAACAACCGAGTAAATAATACATAATCCGTTAAGTGACTGTTTTCAAAAAATGAAACTACGGTTTTCGGTAAAAAAATAACAAATAAAAACGATACGGAAGCAGAAGCTGCGCAGGTGTATTGTAGCATTATGATGGAACCATAGGAAAGGCTGACATAGGCACGTTCTCGTAGCCAAGACTCAACATTTACGTAGCTAGAAACGTTATGAAGAATATTTTCAGAGGCAGAATGCCACCATCTGTTCTAAGATCAGCATTTAATGTAGTCAACAAACTCGGCGCCGCGCCGTCACCGATTCAGCGTGTCTAAACGCAGCCCTTGCTTCAAAACCAAAACAATGATGACGTGTCTCTCACTTAACTTAAGCTATATCCTAAACAAAAACAAACTCCACGATATCTTCTTTGTTCCAATTGCATTCCAGATTGCATGCCACTCCATCGATCAATGATCGCTGGACAAGTTACCATTTTGAGGAATATTTGAGACAGCTGAAAATATTTTAAACACAATATTGATAAGAATGCAAGAGGAGGCATATGGACGCCTGTCCCAATTTAATATCGGACGAGCCACTGACTCAGAAAAGACAAAAATAAGTTTTGATCGACGTATCCCAGTGATACTTCATACAGGTCAGCAACACTAGCGAACAATACTAAACCGCTATTATTAAAGATCCATGTTTACCGATCGCCTAATATTGATTGTTTGTCATCGATCAATGCGCCCGTCTCGTGCGTTGAACAGCGGTACGAAAATCCTTGCGTGGACTAATAATGTTGCTGGGACTTGAAATCAATTTCTATACGCAGTTTATTTCCAAAATGAAGGCTGTGATGAAATATCGCACTGTTAAATGCAGCCATTGGAAAGACATTTTATAGATTAACCCTTTGGTGGATATCACTTTAATGCTAAATATTAGCTTTGTACAAATAACCTCAGTTAAAAGAAAAAAGTTTAACAATACTAGCTAATTATTCTTTGTACCCCGCTCCAAAGCTACAACGCAGCCATGCTTGTCCAGTATTTTACCATAATTCATTTTTACTCCACGATGAGGCTTGAACTGCCAATGATCACTTTAGTCTGATAACGGCTTACGCACCTTGTGTCATGTAAAGAATGGAAACGGGACGTAGATATAGGGTCGAAATTTAAGCCTAGCCGAACAAAGAATTGAATAACGTTGATTTTGACATACGATGGTAGGCACTCGCGTAAAGAACTCCTCTAGTTTACGCGAAAAACAAACTATACTGTTATTGGTACCCTAAGCTTTCAAATCAAATCAAATATCAAATTTTTCTCGCTAACTAGCGCAGCTGGGAGCGGTGCCGACCTGCGTTACCCCGCTTTTCGACCCGAATGGGGTCTGGAGCGATAACCAGAGCCTTGCGGTGTCCCCAAGCCGGTCATTTTCGAAGCAAGGTGCTACCCATTTATCTACCAGTTAAGGATGAACAGCTGGGTTGGCTGGAGCACAATGTACCTCAATCCCTTACTAAAAAGGATTGCTGCAATTTTATGGTCAGCGCGGGACTCGAACACACGGCCAGTGTATTACAGGTCAAACGCTCTAACCCTAAGCTTTAGTGATTTAGTCTATGCTTCACATTTTATTCAAGCCTTAGCCTAAGCGGAAGCGTTTGGTTCGTTGGTAGACGGCGGTACTACTGTGTCAGCGTAGTGTTAGTTGAAATTTTAAGTCCAACCGATTTTACACTTTTCAACAGCAAAATGCATTATTGGAGTCACCAATCAATATAGATAGACGCAAATTCCGTACGCATATCATAAAGCACAAATTTGAAAAATCATAGGCTATATTTATAAATATATTCTTATATGCGTCCAGACAATAAAATTGGTTAACTGTATAATGTAAATGCCTGCAGCACTAGCTAAGTTAATATAAATTTTATCAATTTTAGCTTGAAAACTCAATATTTAGCACAAATTTTTAGTTCTATCTAACTTGACAGACTGTCTATCAGCGTAATCTGTGAGTCATGCCAGCCGATGTGTATCACTACCAACAGTTTTGAATTTCAATTGGCTACGTGCGTGATCAATCGAATTCACATATTATTACAGGGTTGAAACCGATTCTTGCTCACATAATGCTTTTGTATAGTCAAGGATATCAAGCCAAACGGTAAATACACGCATAGTCATAATATAACTTAGCTTTGGATGCGCGTGCTGAAGCGTGAAGAAAACCGCTAATAACAAATCGAAACTTACGATCGTCGGCAAGTGACCCGTCATGTGAACCCATGGATCCGTCGATGTCCAACAATTCCTGAGAGCCGGTCCGACCCGAACTGCCGTAAACGCGTGACGACGTTGTGCTCGTTATTGTGACATCTTTCATAAATCGATTGCTTACACCAGATCGGTCACGTCTAAAAGAGCAAAAATTTTAAAGGGCTATTAAACCTATAAACAGTACCACAATAAATGTTCACGCCCCAAATCACAAAATTAACGATCAATATGATGTATTTGTATTCAAATAATTTTATAAACACAGTATTAGTCAACAGAAAAAGTGTGTGTATAGTATAATAGGATAGCGAATCGAAGTATGAACGTGTGTATCTACCTAACAGTACCACAGTGTCAAGAGATCAAACCGAGGCATCGAGGCAAATCAAACCAGGCGGAAACAATCAAACGATGCCCCCGTCCATCAAGACTGCAAATTCCAAATATTGTGGGTCCATGCAAAGTAAATGAAGAAAATCGACTGCGTTACTGATTAGACAAAATTTCATCTAAACTTTTTTAAAAATCTTTTACGTGACAGAAGTGGAAAGAAGAACTACAGCTGATGCCACTTAACTTTTTTAAAAACTTTTTTCCGCTACAGAATTAGAAATAAGAACTACAACTGCTGCCACTTAACTTTTTTAAAAACTTTTTCCGCTACAGAATTAGAAACAAGAACTACAACTGCTGCCACTTAACTTTTTTAAATCTTTTTCCGCGACAGAATTTAAAATAGGAACTATAGCCGATGCCACTTAACTTTTTTAAATCTTTTTCCGCGACAGAATTAGAAATAAGAACTAAAGATGCTGCCACTTAATTTTTTAAAAAACTTTTTCCGCGACAGAATTAGAAATAATAACTACAGCTACTAACACTTTACTTTTTTAAAAAAAGTTTTTCCGCGACAGAATTAGAAATAAGAACTACAACTGCTGCTACTTAACCTTTTAAACTTTTTTCCGCTACAGAATTAGAAATAAGAACTACAGCTGGTGCCCTATCGTCGACTTAGTTCGGCTGTTGGCATTCACTTTGCATGGCTGTACTACTATACTGGGACCCATTTTGCATTCAGTCCGTTATCGACCTAATTACCCTTTACTCGACAACGTAAAAGCGAAAATTCTTACTAAACCTCAACGTACGAGTATGAACATATAATAAAAGTGTGCATTATACAGTACTCGCCAGAAACGACCGTTGCTCCCTCGATGTTGGTTCGCTGTCCGAAACGTTTTACAACGCTGCTCGCTCGCTCGAAATGCGACAGTCATTTCTGGCGAGTACTGTATGTATACTTGCACTGAAAATATTATTGTCGACGTACGAATGCGGTACAAAGAGAAAGCAGCGAGACCGTACTAAAACTTACCAGCGTGTTTTTAAAGCTGTTATTTGAGTTAAATTATTGCGTGTTTAATGAGATTCAAGCTTTATACGCTTATTGTATACACTAAGAATGCGAGATAACATCTATGAACTAAAACACAATGCCGAATGCGCTCATTGTGAAACCTCGCGGAATGCACAAAAAACTTCACTGTAAAACATTTTTGCAACTACGTCCACCTTTGCTTTAATATAGCAATATTGCCTGGACTAAACGAACAGTTCACTTCCATAGAATTTTCGCTATAAGCACAATCCACTGCATTTCTACAGCCGCTATGCAGTCAAATCATCCAGCAGCTCCGGCTAACATTCGAACTGACTTCTATTCTAGTGTCAAAGTGCTTTGAATGTAATAGTGGAAATTGTTAGTACTAACTGTTATTCTGAAAATAAACATGTAAACTAAAATTGATCATCAGTACAAATTGCTACTAAGAAGACCGTGCAAAATACTGACAGCACACATTATAGCAACGGCTGAACAGGGCGGAAATAAAGTGACATATCAAGAATAAAAAGAAAAAACTAAGCCATCAGCAAATTATGCCAGAAAAACATGAAACCACAGTTGGTATATTTTTAAAACAATCATTCTGTTATTTGAAGATTATCCAGTTGTTCATACTTCCAGCAGAGCATCTAAACTGTCGAGAATCTAAGTTCCAGGCCTCAAAGCTAGCATCTACAGGCACATGCCGTAATACCAAGCAATCAGTTTTCCAACACCATCCGGCCCAGCCAAACTCAGAAAATGTTAGTGGCTATCATCAGCCGTTCAGCGTTTATGCGCGATAGCCACCAAGAAACTGCCAGTCATTTTACCCAATCGGTGACGAACACGACGCCTGAGTTGACATCGACGACAGCGAGTCCTGCCGCCTCAAGCTAGCTGCGGCACTTCTCCTGTAAGGCTTCGGCGAAACCGGTGGCAAACCGAGTAAAAAGCTTCCAGAACCAGAGCCAACGGGAGTTACGCTGCCACCGCCGGCAGCTCCGTGTGGTAGTGTTGCAAGATACAAACTCGACAACTGCCGAGGTGAACACGACACTGGACTGGAGGCTGAATTTGCGGTAATCGATGCCGAAGAGGCACGCCGAAACGAGCCATACAAATTAGCGCCACGGCTATAAGACGGAAATAAGCAATAGCATAATCTGGCTATCTGCCAAGACCCAATTTCAGATACTACACGGATTCGACACCCAGCTACAAAATACAAAGTCGGAGCCAAAAGGGTATCCAAGACAACCCTGGGTACAAATCTTTCTATCAAAATTTGGTTTTTACACTATAAAACTCAGCACCGAAGCTTCAAGTACTGAGCTTTAGCATCAAAAACTACAGCTTAACAGAGCACAAAAACCTCATTTTGCTAATGCTTTAAAACATTGAATTGTCATTGCTCACCATGTTAAAATAAATCGTATTCCAGGTCAAGATTAAGTCAAAGCCAGCGTTGTTTTCCTGGCCTGTCCAGAGTGGGGGAACTCCCCCCACTTTCCAAATCCCCATGTTCGTCCCCCCACTCGACCGAAACCCCATGTTCAACTAATTCCAAAAATTTTTTATGTCTAAAAATTTATGTTTTTTGTTTGCAATTGTTTTTTTAAATATTAATTGCCATTATTTATAATGCTAAAATATCGTTTTTAGCTTGAAAATACATTCAAGGTGTAGTAAAAATGCATGAAAATAAGCAAATATTTAGTATTTTAAGCAAAATTTATACCCCTACTTTTAATTTCCCTGCGAGAATGAGCATGAGGCCCCCACAAATTTCTACCCCCCCCCCACTTTTCGGACGGCTGTGGACAGGCCAGTTTACGCTGCTCGCCAACATAAGACCCAATAAGATTTTACGACGAAACTTAGGACCAGAATTTTAAATATACATTAGAATAATTGACAGCAGCACGTATTGGTTAACATCAAAAGACGTATATTTACATAGATAAATTGTGGCAATGGTGCTCGAGTTCCGGCAATCCTGGTGTTGCGTTTTTATTATGTTAAATTTCCGGAACAATAATTTTATTAGTAACTCGCAGAGCGAGAAGAAACTGAGCGAGAGTGGATACCCTGCGCTTATTAATCATTTTGTCGTTCCAAGGTCCCTTAAAGTGGCTTACTTAGCAAATATACATTAGCAATTATACACCGGTAATATTTCAACGACAGCGCTAGGCTCATTTTTAGTCATTATGAAAACCGAAGAATTCTTTGTTTCTTCTTCCAATGACCCAAGAGACGAAATTTTTGAAACTTATAAATCTCTAAACTTAGGAAAAATTATAGTTATTGAATACTGACTTTTACATAGTAGGGCCTCTAAGACTTGCATTATTTGTTGCGTACCACGCAAATACAATTATTGCTTTTATCGTATTTAACAACGCCTGAAATCGAAAGACACGATCAAATTGACCTACATACATTTATATTGAAAAAGCGGTGAAATTTAACTATTTTTAGTGCCAAAATTTATCAAACTTAGCTGCTGCACCGTCCCGAAGGGTTAATAACACAGCTTATGGTCTAACGTAATGAAAACAACTTGTTTAAGGGGTTAGGTTTCGGGCTGCCAGGCGTTCCATGCTCTCTCGCTGCCAATACGATTTTAGATTTTATTCCTAAGTTAATAGACTATTTTATACATTCCATTCCTAAGTTAATAGTTTGATGAATTTGCAGGGACAACCGTACGAATACTAGTTTAAGAATTTTTAACAATTCGATAAAAACCCAAACTTCGATATTATTTAATATCGAACACCATAAAACATTTAACTCCCTGGCGAGATTTGGAGCGCCCTGATTCCAAAAAGTAATCCCCACTTCCTAAAATAAAAAAAATTCCGCGGTCAGGGATGCCAGCTGTGTAATAACGACGGCCAAAAGTTTCAAACTTCGTGGGTCACGATAACACAATAGATTAACAACAACAACCTCTGACTCACCGCTGCGTGCGTAGCTTGTTCAGCTCACGCGCTTGCGCATCGTGGCTTTCTTGCAATTCGTCCATTTCACGCTTGAGATTACGCGACCGGGCGCGCTCTTTTGCGAGTTCGTCTTCAGCGTCATCCATTTCCCGATTTTTCTGCTTCAACCGCATCGAGGCTTTTTCCGTCTAAAAATATTTAGCAATAACATTTTTATATTTTTGGCAAGCTATAGATAAAACTTGTTTTCATTTTGTTCTTAGACATCGTGCTCAACACCACTACACACTAATAAATAGCAAACCGAAGCAAAACGGAGCGACGGTGTGAACTCATTTGTAAAATGTTAACCTCATTGTACAAAATGTTAGCATCGATATTTTTTCAATTTAAGGCATTCATAAGACTTTCAGCAATGAAATAAAAGCCCAAAACTGCTCTGCAATCGCACATAAGATATGTCCCGTAAAAGGAAAAATTATAAGTCCAAATTGAGCGAATCGTAATCATTTTCGGCATATTTTGAGAAGATAAAATTTCGTGTCCCATTTAGATAGTAAAAGAAATACCCCTACATCTGCGTGTTTATACTTTTGTTTTACCATTGATTATAAACAATATGGTAGAATAGAATGTAAGAGACTATGATAAAATGAAGCAATGCGTACATCGCTTTATAACGAATTAAAGTTGTCTGATGCCTTATCTGCGACATAAACCAAGCAGATGAAGTTAATTCTAAGATTTTCAGTGTTTCCGCGGACCCTCCAAACACTAAAGGAAAAATTAAGAAAATTTTCGATGAAATTCAACGCTGTATTTGTACAGCGACCATTCGCGGATACTAAACGGAAGACTTCTGTTACGATAAAATAAATGAAACTTCCATAACGATAAAATAAATGTGTGTAAACTGTTCTCAATGTGCTTCTCAACACTTTACGTTCCCGACGTATCTAAAATCCAGCTATATGGTAGCAAAACAGTGAAATGATGGCATGATATATAGCTATTTGAATCGTTTAAGACAATCGGAAATTGTTTACTGAAACAACGAAACCAATAATTTGTATGAGCTACGAAACTCAAGGTAGCAACCGTAACTGACGCCCAGCACAAAATATAAGAAGATACAAAACATGAAATTCAAAGTGCTTAAATGGGCCGTAATTGAATTCAATGCGACTTTAGCCTTAGTATATCATCAACGGTATGACATGCATTACACTTAGGCCCCTCAAGGTTACGTTGACTGAAACAACGGTACCTGATCTTTATACTGTTCACACTGGCGACGTTCTTCGTCGACCTGCATCATTAGATCTTTCATCTTCTGCTCAAGGCGACGAGCGCTCCGCGAAAATTGCTGTCGATCTCTAAAATAAAAAAAATTTAGCCAATATAAGTAAGAATATTACTATAGCAATAGATTATACCAATTTTGGCATAATGCAGAATTTTGAACAATTATTATACCATGTGCAATGTTGGCATAATGCGGAATTTAAAACATTATACCATTTGCATTGTTGGCACAATGCGGTATTTCTAACAATTATACCATTTGCAATGTTGGGATAATGCGGAATTTCGACACTTATGCTATTTGCAATGTTGGTATAATGCCGAATTTCGAACAATTATGCCATTTGCATTGTTGGAATAATGCGGGATTTCGAACAATTATGCCACTTGCAATGTTGGCGTAATGCGGAATTTTGGGTATACAGTAGTTATAAAGCTTTGCGACAATATTTGTGCAGGATACTTGCATAATGAGACTTTCAAATAATGAATATTTTGTTTACCAAAAAGCGAATGTGTTTCAGGCGAGCACTGTTTTAAATCCAATTTCACGAATACTGCGACCACTATCACCTTCCCATGTCTCCAAAAAGCAGAACACAAGTCGAGAGTAAAAATAACTCATTTTACAAACATACATGCAAAAGAATTTGATCGTATTGTGCCAGGACAAAAAGTTTAAACCCGTGCAATATTACACTAACCCGGTGTCATTAAGGTAATACGTAGTGTACATTACAGAAAATACCATTATTAATTTCCAGTTTAACCAACCAGCTGGCTCCTGACAAGTCTATCAAAAAGCGAGCGGAAGTTTATGCGTACATAATTCCCGCCGCGAGTTTTTCAGAGCTTGTGAAGGCCAAAGAAACTATCTCTAATGTAACAAAAAATTACTTTGGCCATTGTCTGATTTGAAAATGACTATCACTATTTGTTTTGATCCGGGTGGAAACTGCTTAACTGCACACAGGGTCGATTAATTACAATCGATTATTTTAATTACACAAAGGGCTTAGTTTGTAACGACGATATTCGTTATCAAACTTGGTGGAGTTTCTGCATTTGTTAGTTAGTTACATGTAGTGCCACACAATACATACGTTTTTGTCACCACTTTTAAGACGACAACTATTGTTAACTACTTTGTCTCCTGATCCAGCTGATCCTCAAGATTGGCACATTTTGCTTCGAGTGCAGCAATTTGGGCCTTCGATCGTGTCTTCGACGCGACTTCAATTTCCGTCAGTTTCGCGCGAAGTTCCTTGATTGTCCGCTCAGAGTTGGCTCGTTCGGCATCGAGCTTTGCTGAAGCGCTGCGTTCGAGCGAGAGATCGGTTGTCAGCTGTTCCACCTAAACTTATGTCGGAAACAGAATGTTTAATCTTTGCTATAATAACTAAACTAATCACAAAGGCGCACACTACAAATAAATTCGAATCATAAAGATAAATCTGCGCAAAAAACCGTCAATCATCATCACTTCTTGTTAATCAACTACTCTTCCCAATAATAATTACCAGAACGAACGACATCAACTGATAAACTTTTGCCGTTAAATTTCCAAGATTAAAATTCATAAAAGACAAGACAGAAAACAATATAACCAGGAACGCCTAACTCGACCGAAAATGAAGTATTTGCAACATCGTCGGTTACTTTTGCGGAAATTTGCATGTCGGTATTACGCTGTGAATAATAATTTTTTAGGTGTCCACCCGATTTCACACACAGTACATTAAAAAATTCGGTTATGGTCTATCGCGATATTACCAAATAGATTCTCAATTTTAACGGTAATTTTCACGCATTTCAGAATTTCGACAACAGCTTCAAATCAGGAAAAGTTATACGTAGAATACTGTCACTCAGATATAAGAAATACTAGGGACTCGCAAGCGAGGGTGAAACGGAGCGACCGTGGCTTCATCAAATGGTCATTTTGTGTAATCAAGGCGTTGTGCTTGATTTATAATATACTACACTAAAACCTTTGTAACCCTGACTCGTTAAACACCCTAAAACTTCGTCGACCCTAAACCCCATCTAAAACAACCGAAGACGCACGATGTATTCGTGCTAGTCTCTAGATAAACTCACCATCGTATCCAGCGTGTCGAAAAATCTATTAATAGAACATTTTTCATACCCTGTATGCAATACATAACCAAGATACCGAAAAAATCTGGCGATCACGTTCATTGAGGCTAAACCCATTGAAAACATCTGAAAAGGTATGAAATATTCGTGCTGGACTCCAAATAACAAAAGCATCAAATACAGCGTACAGAAAAACTTATAAAACCATTCCTGGTGCCCTGCATGCAATACATAACTAAAAAAATGAAAACTCAGTATATTTTGGAAATCTGGTTCATCGATAGTAAAACCCTTCAAAACCATGTTGGACTCAAAATAACAAAACCATCGTATTCGGCGTGTTTGACAAACAATAGGCACTCATTGTAAAGTAAAAATACGCAATAACACATACCATATGTTATTAAGAATCGCTATTTCTTGCAAAGGATCGACGAACCATAATCGACCCAACAACGGCCGATGATGTGGTCCCAAAGTTGTAGATCTCGATGAACTGATTCAGTATGGTAGTCTCGGTTTTTCGATGAGTCGCAAGATGCAGACTGCGATACACTGGTACCCGTACGGCCAGATTTGGCAAAAAACCTGTTTAACTAAATGGCACATTCTCATCATTTTTGCTATCGAATAAAAAATTTCTCGAAATACATCTACCTGAAGATGGCTACAAATGACAAAAAAGAAACTTTCGCTATTCTTCCCGTCTAGCACCCTCAGTGGAAACTCCGGTCGCTCCGTTTCAATCAATCAGCCAATAAAACAACAGTACCGCGAATAGTTTCAATATACTATCCGCTCCTATTTTCCAAGATTGAAATTTCATATTGCGAGCTCTTCAATGGATGCATACCACACAAATATCATTGGTTTAGCCGTATTTAGCAACCTCAATAAACCTGTGGGCTCCCTTTTGCATTCTATAGCCAAATGAAAAATGAAAAAGCTGATAATTTTTGCCATTGGAGCGTGTCAACGCGAACGACACACTTGTAAGATTAATGAATTCATCGTGTATAGATGATTAAACAACCCACAAGCCAAGCGTTTGCGTCCGACTGCAAAAAACTCCCTGCTAAAATGTTGAAAATTTAACTGTTTTGGATAACTTTGACTGGGGCTCACAATAAATTTGTACCACTCGCTAACAGAATCCTATATCGGCGGAGCCTTCCTTTTTACTAGTCAGCGAAACGCCTTACATAAAGCACCGCTGAATGCTATCGATAGGACATCATAGGTTAGCTAAAAACCGGTTTATTGTTGCCAGTGCAGAGAACGCGTAGTGTAACAGAACGAAAAACTGAAAATGATTTAATTTTCTGTACTTTTTCCCTTTATACTAACTAAAATCGAAAATGTGGTTTCGGAAGAAAATTTTATTGCATATTTAAAGAAGTTGCACCATTATGCTTTGAGCAAAAAACCCTGAGTGGACCCACGTTTGTCCGTTATGCGTTATTGGTCAGAAAATAAAGAATAAAAATGGAGAAGACAAAGACGCGATGTTTTGATGAGTCTACGAATCTCACGCTATGGCTGACCATGCAAAATACTATATTCCATAACGGACAAGATTCACACGCTGCAAACTGCCAATATTTTTCAGAGCTTGTCGCCAAAAATTTCCCCCATACCGCTCTCTAATCTAATGTTCTCCGTCGACGCAACGGGTATTATCGCACCTGAAGTTGAGCTTTTCGCATTTTATCCAACGCCAGCTCGGCGCTCGACTGTTCATCTTCTAATTCTTCTTCGAGTTGCATTATTCGAGCGTCTAGACGACGGCGTTCGTCAGCCGAAAGGCTACTAAAACGCAACATATAGAAGAAATATTATTCCATTAAACAATTCAAATGCAAATCTTGAATACCCCTAAACGACAGGATTGCAACACATTATATTTATCACATTACGGAAACTGATAGCCAAACAATGGGTCGACATTTTAATGCGAAACGCATCACGTTACAGTATGTTAAGTTCTATTATCCGTCCATGACATACTTATAACATATTGTATCTTAGCAAAGAATAGCCGCTCTGTCAAAACGCGTTAAATAACTTAGCTACAACTCGAGATCTTGGCCTCCGTTTTTTGGACATGATACGTCTGAAAAACACCACAGCTTCACGTCATGTGACCCCACATCGACAAAATGACAGCTAAGGATGAAATTCAGTTCATTACGGGAATTCTAAGTTTTGCAGTAAGACCAGTTGAACAAAATTACTTGTGCAGATTTTGAAATAAGAATGTCGTATAATTTGTAAAAATTATACATTTATTGCGTATCAATGATACTATTATGATTTTTATAAGATTTTGAAACAGTACTATTTAAATATATTCTGTTTACACAGCAACCATCATATTGTCTGACGCGATATGAAAATCTGAGTTACAACCGGCTTCCTGATTCAAAGAAGTTAGCAGGATTTCCTAACTAGTAATCAATAGAGTAAATTTGGGTGTCATATTTGCCCTACCCCTTAGCCGCGTTTCCGTGCAGCTCATCGTTCAGCTCATCCCTTTCAGTTTCGGCTTGCTTTCGCGCTTTTTCACTGGCGTCAAGCGCATCCTGGAGTGCCATCAGTTCGTTGTCCATCTGACGCAAGCGACGCTCGTTATCATGTGATCTAGCCTAAAAAATAATTATACAAGTTCCTCAAACAGGACAGGGAACTGGGCGACAAATTCTACCATACTGCAACTATACAACCGACCACGTCATCGTCCAAGCTAATAGTTATTCAGCAACCTGGATAGTTGCTACACATCTTCATTGGTCGCCAAATATAATTCAAATATACTAGCATAAGGTTTAACAAATTCAGGAATAACAAACTTTGTTTCCACAGCTTCCAGCAAATGCCCAGAAAACTAATAACTCAGAAGCGAAGTGAACTCTGACGATTTTGCTCAGCGCTTTCAAAACCAGAGCACCATTGATTTCATAACCCAAATGACCAAACATACAATAAAGTTGCGTTATCAACACAAAATTTGATCAGTTTGACTGCAATTTTGAATTTATCGAAAAATTGCATAAATCTTCATGCTTCAGAGATAGGAACTCTATTTTTATTAAAATTTTTTGGAGGTATCTTGATTGGTTGTCCTTGATTGGCTAAAGCAATATGAAACACAAATTTGAGCAGGGTTCACACATTTAAATAATTTACCAAAAATGCACAAAATTCTTTTATATTTTGATTAAATATAGGCACCAATTTTAAGCAAAAAGTTTGAACTTGTAAACACATCTTAAATTTTTGAATTTGCATACAACTACTTTCTGCCAACCAGGGATATTTTTCGCAATCAACGCCGACATGTTCCTAGAAGTCAAAAAATGTTGTTCATTTAGCAACCCGAAAAACTTACAGATGCTTTCTAATCTTCTAGATATAACTTAGTGTAAGAAAAAATTTTATGCGAAACAGAAACTCACTTATCATAATTTTTAGAATAAACCGACTCTTAAAAACGCTTGCTTACAAGGCCAAAACAGTCGTGTTGTGTCAAAAATATGCAAATAGAAAAGTTGTAGCTCTCGACGGAAAGAATCAGTATTGAGTTTCTATCTTTCCATTAGACTCCTCTGAGAAAAACTGTGCCGCAAAATGTTGGAATTACAAAGTGTTCAATTAGCGTCAGTTATCTAGAATCTTCGACTAAGAAAACTTAGCGCCAGTGCTTAATGTTTAGAAAGATGCTACATACTGATTTCCGCAAATTCTTGTCGTGTGTTATATACTACATAGTCTTATTTTGAATCGTGTGGCTTATAAAATTTATCAATTTAAATAATTTGAACATGTGTGCATTGTTAATAATTTTAAACAAAAAGTGTCAAAGCAGTATATAATGACGGTGTTTTCATGCGACCGGTGATCCGTAGAATCCGATCAAACACAATTCGTCGATAAAAATCAAAAATCTATCGGCCAGGCGATGACGTGCGGATAATTATCAGTTTCCGCATATTCTTATCATTTGTTATTTTAGATAAAAATCCACTGCTTTATATGAACTCTTTTCCGGAAAGCAAAAAATTATTTTTGCAGTTTAACATCAGTGCCGTTTCAAATATTTTGAGTTTGATGTTATAGGTGCCGGTGTAATAATATATTGAATTTCCCATAGTCGCATGGCGACAAATTGCGAGGCTGGTTTGAAGCACTAAGGCTGATGAAATTGTCCCTCAACACTAATAATTTCTTCTAATCGCTAACCTGATGATCTTCACGCGCTTGTCTAGATTCTTCGGCTTCCCTTTGATATTCCTTGATTTGAATCTGAAATAAAAAAAATAAAATTACCACTATAGCTGCTTCAAATTTCATTGGAGTCGTAAACGATGTAAAAATTTCAAATAAAAATTGAAAAGATATAAGTTTTTTGAACTACATATCAAAAATCACCCGCAATGCATCACATCCCATGGAACTTGGCATATGAAATTACAACTTCATAGGTACAAATAGTCAAACCTTGTTAACACACACAAATACATAAAAGAACAAAGCTAACATTACATAAACCAAATCAAAATCAAGTTGATCCAACCAACGCGTCTAATGTGTTACGCCTATAGTTCACTCTCATAAGCAAGAAACACACTTTTATGGGGAGAAACAATTACAACTTGTCAGGAATTTTCAATGTAAGGAAGCTTTATGAAAGCTGCTCTAAACAAACTGGAGTTGAAACTATTGTGTTGTACCTCGGTAATTTAAAGACGACGCCAGCTGCACGCCCACCTACCGTGTATTTCTTGAGCTGTTTCATAAAATCTTCCTTGATTTTGTTAGACATTTCGAGCTGCTGCTCAAGATCGCTAATTGTTCCCTCGAGCTTCTTTCGCGACGTCACTGCGCCCGTTTTCGATCGTCGCTCCGATTCAAGCTCTTCTTCAAGCTCACGAATCTGCAACACAATATCTATATTACTAGTGTAACTCACAATAAGGACAGAAAATGGAGCGACAGTGCATAACTCTGTAACAAGTTGTATTGTAAAAAAATGTGAAAAAAAACTATTACTTCCATCATCATTTTTTCACTTGTGCATTGATATTCCTGTCAGATTGCTACACAGAGAAGGGCTTAATCTGATACAGTAGAACAAAAATTGAGCTTAGTGAGCGCCCATAATTATAGCGACATAAAACAATAGTAATATATTAATAGCAATGCTGTGATTCAGTTTAAAAACGCAGCAGGATCGGCTATTTTTTTCTTCAAAACAGAGAAACAGAAAGACTGAAATTATCTAAATTACAAATCTGGAGGGCTTTTTTATTATTGAGACACAGCATGTGGGCTCACGTAGCGCTAATGATTTTCTTTGTCGTATTCCGTAATTCTGCGATTATTTAGCCAAACTCGTAGTGCAAAATGCAGGTCTTAGTGTTTGGTTCCAAAGTTGAGACTTTTAGCCCTAACAGCTTCGCAGCGGCTAGTATACTGGCGAGAGCAGGTTTAGAACGATGAAACTAATGTGTTAACCGGCTATAAATACCACATATAGCCCAGATAGTCGAAATTTTAAAGACTTCACTTATTTCAGGCTTTTTTAACTGTGGAAAACCAGCAAATAATTCAGCAAACCGCAACTGAGTTATCATCCGGTGAAACCCAATTTTTTTCCGGCTGCCCAAAAATAACGATGTCACCATATAGCCAACTTGATGGTTCACTTTAAACTAAACAGTGAGATAAAATTTTTACCCGAAAAATTAAACAGAATTGTCTTGATTGTAACTGCAAGGTTACTTGATTCGTGGAATTTATTAGCACTCACAAAATTTCAACCTACTGAGTAATTACTGTGTATTAAGTCTAACACCCTCAAAATTACTTTGTGGATTTGACAACACACACAAATTTTCCAACACATGGATTTTACGCAGCATGGACAATGCTTCTAGGAAATTTTTGACCTCCCATTCGGTTTTAATGTATATAGATGAGCAATCACCTGTCGCAACAATGTCCGACGTTTATCCTCGGCTTCGGCTTCTTTCTGAGCTGCCAGTTTATCGTAGTCGGCCTTCATCGCTTGAAGATTGACGTCGAGGCGAAGGCGTTGATCTTCAGTGATTTGAAGTTCATCTTCAAGCTCTTCGATACGCGCTTTTTGCTCGGCGATACTGTCCTCGAGCGTTCGACGAGTACGTTCAAGGTCATGTACCTGAGTGGCAAGACAATGAAAAAAATTTAACAAAAACACACGCAGGTGAGAAAAACATCCATTGAGGCCATGCAAATTATCTCGCTTTTGCCACGTTTTTATTAAGATTTCTACCACTGATTTCATCCGTTTAGCTGTAAATCAAGCATTACAATAGCTGGCAGCAGAAAAATTTTGTCAATATATCAAATGTACTAGCCGGTAAACATCATATATTACATTACGTGTATATTTTTCAGATTCAGTCAAATTATACGATGCAATGTACGGCGGAGATTATTCCAATTTTAGTCTGCCAATCCCGTATTTAATTTTACTGATAAAATTATAAAATATAGGCGGTCGCAGATTGACAACAACGAATACCACCCACCACACACATCAAGAGCCGTGGGGAAACTCACATTCTTGCCGGCATCATCTTTCGATGAAATGAGGTCGTCAAGCTCAAGTTGTAGCGATTTTCGTTGTCGCTCGCTTTCCTCAAATCGGTCCTGCAGCGCTTCGAGTTCTTTGCTCAGCGAAAGGTACTGAAAAAGAAACAAAACACACATAATAATCCTGGCTTAAAGCCGACCCACAAGTTTCCGCAAAATATTCACTGATCGACGAAGAAAAACGCTTCGCCAATGCCATTGGGATTGTTCACCACACAAGAACGAGAAGTGTTTTAAAACAAACACCCAAAAAGTTCTAGCAATGCGCACTAGCTGAAGATTGAAACAATTTTGATGCGATTGCTTAATTTAGTAATTCCGCGTATTTTGCTGTGAGTTATACTACACCGAAATATGGTCGTATCCGTAGCGCAAATATAAAGACAAATTTTGTTGTAGCAATTGAAAACAAAGCTTATAATAAAGCATATCACTAAAAATAACACTTTAGTTCAGGAATTCATGAACTATAATTTTCATCACTGTTGAGAATTTGCCAACCGCCTGGATTTGACTAGGGCACATATCAAACGGTAATCCTAAGAGGACGATGGCTACCGAACATTTTGATGTCGACAGTACGCCAAGCTCAACTCTTTAGGAATATCCACAATTTGGCTCTAAGCCCTTAAAAGATAAAGAACGCACAGTCATATATAATAAAACACCCTTGCCCTCTCCACTAGTGGAATCCTAGCAGTTTCAAGCTCTTCCAAAATTTCGACGCTTTCCCAAGGCAAATGATTGTTTTTCCGCTGGCCGGTCCACAGCACCCCCAGTTATTTTATTATGACATCAAATCGACCTAAGAAAAACAGTTGAAATTTAATCTTGTTTTATTTTAATTTATTATTCATGACAAATTCCTGAGTAAAATGAAGCTCAATCCGCTTGAATACACATCTCAATTAAATATGCTATAAAAACTATATACAATTTGGTAAAGACCGATAAATACCATTATAAGATATCCCTTTCACTAAACGGGACCATAAAGACTCAACTTGAAGGGAAATTTCCCTGTTCCATTCACAGAAGAGAAAGAGCTCCAGTATTTCGACGAATCCCTCAGGTAAGTTTTGATTTCCGAAGCATCTACAAGTATTTTGAGCTGCATCAAAAATAAACGTACCAACAAATCTTGGTTACAGGATGGCCGCGGGTTTCCGACTTAAATTTTCAAGGTTTTTGAACCCGACTCAAACAAACGGTTTAATTTAAAGCTGTCCATATATTATATATACACACACACACATATATCTATATATATATATATATATATATATATAAATATATATATATATAGATATATATATATATATATATATATATATAGCGAAATCTTACATGACTGAGCCCTGGACATTGAGTAGGAGACTAAATAACGGGCGTCTAATTCGTTTCCATGGGCATGTAGCTCCATCGCCGTAGCCTGGCGAATCTGATGCTTCAGTCCCTCATGAGCCTTTGCACTTTGGCGATGCGACTGTCGATGATAGATTCCTGAGCGCGAACATCGGCTTTTAGCGCTGTCTTTGCGGCCTTTAACTCGTCCAACTGAGCCTTAGCCCGTTTGTGAAGACTCGCTTCGGCCGATTTGTCCTTATCTTCTTGTTCCCGTTTGCAATCCAGGTCCTGTCTATATCGAAGCCGAGAGTGTCGAAATCATCGCATCATATCCCGGTCGATGGAAATCCTTGCCCCACCTCCAGCATCCCGAATGGCATCGTATACGACACACAGTCCGACTAGCGATTGTTCCCTCAAGTTTTAGATCAACATATTTTGATTCACTGGAAATCCTCCTTCAATGCTAGCGTTTCCGTGAGAAAACACCAGGATCAGCCTTAGAACAGGCATGAGCTCCTTAGCACCTTTCCATCGTAGAGCTGAGAAAACAATGTGTCCAAACGACCAGTAGACGGATCCAACGACTTCAGCTTACCAGTCACAGCTGGGTCGCTGATGAGCGCCGAGTAATGTTGTTTCGCAATGTCGGCGACATCGGGATCAATCCTGTTAGCAGTAACTAGATGCTTGAGAGCAAGCTCCATTCTTTTACTGCTCAGGCTAAGTTTTGCAGCAATCATCTGTAGAGACAGGGCACTGGCTACTCGTAAGAAGGAGTATCTAAGTGGAGACCGTTCCAAAACTTTTGCAACTGTCCTGCTGTTCTAAGTGCAAAATTTAAAACAAACTTAACAATACAACCGCTTTGAATTTCAATGTTCTTTAGTGTGATTTTCAAGGTTTTTTGCAGTTTTAGTACAGCGTGTTGCCAGATTCAAGGTTTTTCAAGATTGAATTCGAAATTCAAGGTTTTTCAAGGCGGCGGCCACCCAGTAGTTATAACAAAACTCAATACTACTGGTTATATTTAGAATATTCATTTTATAATTCTAAGTACAATGAAGCGCAACTTGCAAAAATAGCATTTTAACAACAATATAAAAAGCACAAAAAGAGTACAAACTGAAACCAGTTGAGCTGGGAAGCATCGCTTTGAAATCAGCCCTGGGGAAGTTCTCTTTAGATATTACCAGTGCCCACAGGTAAAAGTGTAGTCATGTGGAACAACCAGATTCCCAGAGGCATTTCTGAGTCGAACCGGGTTGGATCTGGGCGCCTCAGCTCAAAGACCCCCCAGTACTATATTAAATCTGTGGAGAAATCAGCACCTAAAATATAATGTAATATCAGGAAAGTATACAAAAAAAATCGCTCACTTTCGTATCCCGGTCCCGACATTCCTGTGCCGCGGCGTCTCTTTCGGCACCCATTTTCGCTGCTGCAGACCGTTCTTCGTTGAGCTGTTGGTCAAAGCGTCTCTGTTTCTTTTCGAGTTCGCGATACGTCGAACGAATGCTATTCAGTTCCACAGTGACATCTTCTAACTAAAAATAAAGAAAAAACGGTTATTCAGCATGTTCATTTCGTATTCGACTGTTCAATGTCGAAACACTATATTGGAATGTATACCTCCAATTCGTCCGCAGCATCTCAAAGCGATGGCCTATCCAGGGTGACATAAAGTGGGGTGTGTGATCCCACGTTCGAAATCCCCTATTTTCGTTCTCCCACTTGCTCGAAATACCTGATGTTTCGCGACGTCCAAGATTTGGTGATGTCTCTAAATTAATGTTTTCTGTATGCTAAACATTTTTAAATATCAATTTCTAGGGTTTCTAAAGCTAATATGCGGTTTTACAGCCTGAAAATGTTTTACTACAGTCCCTCAAAATATGATGAACGCGGGGTTGGGGTAGAAGCCCTCCCCCACTTTCCGGAAAGCTGCAAATAGGCCAGACTTAAGCTATACATTCATTCTCATGCACCAGTAAAGGGAAAAGTAGCAGCAGTTTTCTGCAATTTTTAGGGCTAACGTTGATATTAATTTTACAGTTTAACAAAAAATCGTAAACTTTTTGAAACTAGCATCGCGCAAGCGAGGTTGAAACGGAGCGAGCGTGGTTTATTTTTAAATTATCGTTTTGTTTAATCCCATGTGACCGTCTGTGTTTGATGTATATACCTCCCTAAAACTTCTTAAACCCTGAATCCATTGAAAATCCTAAAACCTAGTCGACACTAAATCCATTGAAAACTGATAACGCATTAAGCATGTGTACTGGTCTATGGATAACCAAGCCATCGTATTCAGCCTAGCGGCACAACAATATAGACATTTGGCATCTATTTTTGATGCCATGTAACGAACTACTGGAGTCATACCATTTTCTGGAACTTGGGTTCATTTACCCATAAAAATGTCTGAAAAGACAAAAATACTCGCATTGAACTCTAGATAACCAACCATCTATATATACAATTCTTGATGACTTGTACGCAATATGCAACCAAATAACTGAAGGCACCAATCAAAACATTGTATTCAGACTTAAGAAATACCTATATAAACTATTCTTGATGTACTGCACACAATACATAATCAGTCAAATGAAAACATATTACATTTCGCAAATCGGGCCGGTCAACAGTAAAACCATTGAAACCCCCAGGAAAAGATATAATATAGTCAAGTTGGACTCTAAATAGCAAAACCATCGCATGCTTAATAACCTAAAAGACACTCCTTTTAAAAACAAGTAATAAAACGACGAAATTTGAAAAATCGCTATTTCTGGCAAAATATGAAGGATAATCGGGAACACAGCGACCCAGGGAGCGGTCCCACAAAAACGTCGTAGTCAGCAATGTGGTAAATCTCGATAAACTAATTCTGTTAAGTTTATTTGTTGAGGCGGAGCCTGCGTCGCAAGATATGGGCTGCCAAACACTGGTACCCGTATGGTAAGATTTGTTTAAAAACCCTTAAAAACCTATTTTTGCCATTTTGACCCCGAAGATGGGTTTTAGTTCTTCGCGTTCAACTAAACGACATATCCTCGTCACTTTTGCTATTAAATATATAAAATTTATCGAAGCTCATTCATTCGAAGATAAGTTATTAAATGATAGAAATAGACGAAAAAGTTTTCACGATTTTTCCCTTAGCGCCCTCAGCGGCAACTGCGCTCGCCCCGTTTCAAGACGATTCACAACTTACCTCTTGTTGAAGTTTATTCTTCGACCGTTCCGCACGCTCGCGGGCTTGTCGTGCTTCGTCGATTTCTTTTTGAGCAGCTTCAAGGTCCTTGGCAGCTTTCTTCTTGAGCTCTTCCAACTGTTCCAGCGGAATATCGTCCGACTTCTTCTTGGCTTCGGCAAGCTTAAATATAAAGCAACCGACGAATATTAAATAAAACAAGTTTATAAAATACGCAGAATACAAACAAGAAACGCGGATTAATAAGTGTCATAAAATGAATGACTTTTGAGTTTTCCGAAAATAAATTATAAATACCTCATCGCAGCAGTTTGTACAAAGCAGCTGGTGTATGTACAAATTGTAGCACTGTGTTGAAGCATAGTCTGGTGACAGCCAAAAGATACGATACTAGAAACTTCCTAATAAGAAATTTATAGAGCCATAAAAGTGGTATCTGGGCGATTTGTTGTTATCAATGGACGCAAATAGTAAAAGTGCAATGCTCTCACAAACCTTGATTGAATATTTTATGCAAAAAAGACGTTAAAATATTAGAAAAAAGCATCACAAGCCGATTACATATGATCATAAGTCAAAATTATAATGCTCGTCGAATAGATATTAAGCATTGGACAATATGTGATTCCTCTACTAGACCCGCTCGGTGGTACTTCATCCTATTCGATCGCTAAATAAGGAACATTGACTAAGTGATGTGGTATTATTTTTGAATCGTCTCAAATCGCTAAGTGCCATATAAATGAGCGATCTAAAATCTTTTTGTTTCTTTGCTTTTGACCACACGTTTTCGCAAAACAGTAGTCATAAAATCGAGGCACAAAAAATAATTCTAACGTACTGTGATCGCTGCCAAACTAACCTGATTCTGAAGCAACGCTACCATCTTCTCATAGTTGGCCCGCCGCTCAATCTCTTCGTCGTGAGCATCTTTCAACGACTGATAATCGGATTCGATTTGTCGAACGCGCGATTGTTGATTGAGCTTTTGTCGAGTTTCTTCGGCAAGAGAATCCTACAACGACCAGTTTCAAAATATTTTAGAATCGAAATGTTAACGCTTAGTGCGGCTTCAGCACAGCGTTGTAAAAACAAAAATATTTCCCACCATACAGCACAAATTTGGTGTGAATTGTATCAAAAAACTTAAATAAAATTTTCCTACCACAAAAAGAAAAATAAAAGAATTTCTATTTATTAACGGTATCAAAACTTGTTTGACAAAATATTTTTACTGTTCCTTCATTTTTAAATAAATTGAAAAGTATATTTTAAAAAAATTAGAAAAATCTATTTGTATTTTAAAAACCTTTTTCTCACAATAAAACTGAAAATACTAGGCAGGATATAATAGTAGGTAACACACGAATGCACTAAGATAAATTACTGTCTTTTGTTCCCGAAGAAATATATATATATGCCTTAATACCTAATAATACCTAAATGAATTACGAAAATTAATGTGTGGTATTGTCTCATGGGTAAACCAGACCATAAATAAACACCTCGGTCCTTCAAGTTTGAGATTCAAACATTTCTTTTCAAACATTTTGAGAAAGCCATTATATCATGCACTTAGTATGCCAAATTTTACTTCAAACGTTTCACAAGCAACAACCACTCGCTCACGAACTGTTCAAACCAAAAATATCTCCTGCGACTCATAGTGCAAATAATAAATATCTCGACCAGTAAAAATCTAAAAAAAACTCGTTCGCTGCAGCCGCTACTAAAGGCGTCATCGCGAGCCGAGCGTTAAAAGCAGTCTGGCCTAACGATAAGCAAGGCAGTACATTTTTTGAATGTTAAACAATACATCAGCAAGTTTGAACACTTGTAAAATTATTCAGTTAGATAACATCCAATATAACATTTCGGAACCCTACAGCAGATATCTGGATTTCCCATGAAAGGAGGTCGTAAGGTATTTCGGCCTCCTGCATGTTTTTTATTTTGTTTTTTTTTTACTTTCCCATAGTTTCCACATGTTATTCTTGTGCACGACTAAAACATACGTCAATTGCTCTCTGCGAGGCAAAAAATATGCCAGTTTCTCCTTATGAACTACAAATTTCTACATTTTGATTTGCGGGGCAATAAACAGTAGAAGTGCCGTTAGTCGATAAGGTCTCACTATACAATCTGCATTATTGTATATTTGCTGTGAATCGCCTATTTATATCAGTTTCGCGGTTTTTCATTCCCCAGTTCAGCTCGACCAAAAGACATCGTACCTCTCGGTCCCATGTTCCCCAGTTTAATCTGAGGTAGCAGCTTCGCTCCGCTAGGTACTTGGTGGTGATTTGGGAAAGGTAAGATATTGCTACCCATGCTGTAGAGCCTAGGACCTGTCCATGATATTGATTTAAAACACACAAGAGTAAAACTACGGGGTGGAACATGATTGTTATTACCCTCCCTGTGATTTAATAAGGCAGTTATGACTCCTTATAATACCATCAGTGCTAAAACTGTAAACCCATAGCGATAAACAGCCAAAGAATGTAAAAAAATACCTAAAAATAGAAATTTCGCGACTAAACCACTCGAGATTTTCCCTGTAACATAAACATAGAGGCCCACAAAGAAATCTCAACCACCTTCCCCATATTTTTTCGGTAAGTGGAAAGGCTAGTGAGATGTAATACTTAAAACTGAAAAGCCTGTGAACGTGTAATCATTCGTTACTAGCAACATTCTGGACTAGTTGTAATTTCCTTTACCTCTTACGCTTATGTAGCTAGCTTAGAAAAAAATAAAAAATGGTTGCTTACCTGAATCTCGACAACTTGTTGTTCAAGAGACGCGACGCGTCTCGATGCAAGCGCCGCTTTCTGCTCGGCTTCTTCAAACTGTCGCGTTGCACTATCGGCATCAGAAAGGGCCCGGGCAACAATGTCATCACTATCTTGCTTCGCTTTCTCGGCATCAGCGAGCCGAGCGCGTAGGTCAATTTCTTGACTTTCGGCTTGTTTTCGGCGACGCTCCGCCTCGAGGCGACTCGACTGAAGGGTCTGCAAAAACGGTGAAAATAACGATTACACTAGCTACTAAAGTTTCTAACTATCAGTTCAGTTTCGCGACTCTAAAACTGTTAATAATAACTAGTCGGTAGTGGAACTACATTTGTGAGCGGAGCTTGGGCTGTGGCATTACGAATGTACTCAATTTTATGTTCTTGTAACTACATTGCATAGGGCATAATGGCTTTATCATTGGTAAAAATATTATATTTGAATTCTTCAACCCAAAAAACCCTATAATGGTTTGATCGAAACGATTCTATTTTAATAAATAACACAAATATTGCAAAATTCTCTATTTTAGCTGCATAAGCGTAACTAATCAGCTAATTACTAATTAACCACTCAAATTTTTTTAATACCAAATATCAGGTGCACATCCTCACATGATAAGCTTTCAAACAAAAAAAGTTTTTTGAAATAGGTTCAGTGGTTCTTGAGATCCATGAAAGACGAACGGACATCGACTTTTTTGCTCCCAGACAAAAAATAAAAAAGCTTCGCTCGGCTTCGCCTCGCTCCGCTCAATAAATAAGTAATTTAAAATATCGATCAAATAGATAATTACTACAAAATTTCCCAGCTAGACTCACGGCGATACGCAAAGATTACGCAACAACCTATTAGCAGTTTAAAATGCATACGTATAAATGCAGTACAGTTATTATATCAGCAAAATCGTCGCAAAAAACAAGCCAGATACACAGCTGCCGTTGGTTTAAACTACACGCACGTCGACCGATCATCATTGTCTTACCTTCAATTCCGAGTCCAAATCTTTTCGCTCAGCTTCAAGCGCCGCTTTCGATTTTTCAAGCCCGATTTTGGCTTTTTGAAGCAATTCAATTTGTTTCATTGCCTCGTCGATTTGGCCATTATGTTTCGAGCGCAGGTCATGAATTTGTCGTTCGTGGCTTGTAACACTGTCTTCTAGCGCTTTCTGCAAACAATACCGACTAACACTATTAATGAAAAGTAAGAATAAATTAAAAGACATACGATGAAATGGTTGTTTCGTTTAAAATTTATTTCTAAGGCGAGTGTATATCCGCGATCTTCTCGGCTTCAAGTAGAAGCCTACATAAAAATAGAAGATGCTACGTTGCAGAAAACAATTTTACCGCAAAAGCATATAGGCAGTACCGCGGAACAGGTTTTTTTATAATACTATATATTTTCGGGTACGTCTCCTTCACAAATATTTTCAGGCTTACCAAATATGAAAAAGGCAGGTAGTTTTCTAAAAATGTGTACAAATTTTTGCTGATATTGAATAAAAATCCTTAAATTTTTCGCAAGGCAGTCCTTAAATCACACATATAGTTTGAAGTTTTCTGGCAGTGGAATACTGTATGAATCTCCAATCTGGAAGATCCCCAGATGACTTGGGGAGACACCACAAGCACCCCCACTTCTAGGTAGTATGAGTTCAATGTTCCAAACTTGGGACACTTGGATATGGTATGATTTTGGTAACAAGTCAGTTTAGTACAGTGAATTATGCGGGAACTACGATAATATATGTGTAGTGATATGGTAAAAGCGAAAACCTTTTCCGTTAAAAAATCACCTTTATTTTTAATGGATTATAATCGAGTCACTTTGATTTCAGTCCATAAATAAACCACATTTTAATTCCACATTTATTGCTTTGGTTGCACTCGATTTTAACTCCACTTAAGTATAAGCAATTTAAATCGAGTTGCCAGTGTCATACTGTCAAGTGAAATTAAATCCAACCGCTCACATCAACAATATTAGCATTAAGTGTATGTGTTTAACACGATACAGGCTATAAAATTCTCGCCAAAGGTCAAATCAAAACGGGTCGGTTTAAAAACAGACATTTTAAAACGAGTGAATTTCACTTAATCTTTAAGGAACCGAATTTGAAACGAACTCATTTTAGATCAAGAACCGACATTGAAACCACTTTCAGTTTTACCATATCTGTGCACACATCTTATCATAGCTCCTGCATTGATATTCGAAATATTGAACGTTGAGGGATTAATAAATCATGGTACAGTTTAACATAGGCAATTTAGAATTGGCAAGCTGGGATGACCGTGCCGATAAATTTGACGAGAATAAGAGATATTAAAATTTGGAGGCGTACCCATCTTCTACCGCAGACACGGCAACTAAAATAACTTATATATGAGCAACTGGCCTTGTGATATTAAAATTAGTGAGCCTAATATCAGACGAATAGCAAGCGCTTAAGTAAAAACCCATCCGCAATCTTTTTAACTAATAAGATTTAGTGAACGTCAAACATTATCTGTAGGCATATAAGGTTGTGGTTCTGACACCCTGGCTTTTCCAAACAGAGGGACTGTGCCACGGTACATCGACATCCAGCCCGGTTTCTTCAGTTCATGCTCCAGGTAGTTTCATGTGCAGCTAAAACAGCTGATTATATTCACATGGACTCTAAAATTTGCGAATTGTTTCCTATTTTGGCTAGAAAATCCCCAATTTTTTCCTTGTGGTGCTAATAATCGCTAAAGTTTCCGCTTTTTAGAAATGTATAATTACAATCATTAGTTAATCTTATTTAATCCTTTCTGACAATTACACTTTACCATCCCCTAGCCCAACTAAGGGACACCCCAGTTGTACTAAAGAATTTGCCACAAGTTCCCAACTCGAAAGAACCCTGGTAAAACTTTGGAAGTTCAGATAAGCCAAATATCCATCACAAAACTTTGTTTACCATTTCTAAAGCTATAACACTAATACCAGGTATGGTTTACTTCGTAAGTTAGCTCACAAAACCGCGAAATGGTAGAGACACCGGAATATATTCCCAAACTGAACAATCAATGTCTAAAACTGGATATTCCGTTGGTCACATATCAGACAAATAATATTTCTCGTTACATAATTATGCCCAAATATACGTTGCTTAATGAATGCAGACTTAACTTACCTTGAGTTCACCGAGTTCGCTTTCACGTTTGGCTCGAATCTCTTTGTGTAAATGACCTTGGTCTTGTGATTCTTCGAGCTCTGTCCGCAGCGCTTCTAATTCCTAGAAACAAGACAACAAAGTTGACCATCAGTTTCTTCCAAAATCCCGACATTGCAATCCAAACATTACTACAACAAAATATTCCACAAGACAAACCACGAATCGTCTATTGGAAATTAATTTATCGTTATAAATCATTTTGACGCTTCTATAAAACGACAAACATGTTAAGTTTTACAGATAAGAACATTTTGATGTTAACAGCTCACTTCAGCAAGATCCTTTTTGGTTCGATCCGCTTTACTTCTGAGCTCCTTCTCTTGCTGCAGATCATCCAGAGCTTCGCCGAGGGCGCTTTCTTTTTCACGCAACGCCTTAATCAGTTTCGCTCGTTCCGCTGACTCATCGTCATTTCTTAAAAAGAGAACGATATTATATTCCGAGAGCGAAATCTTCTTGCGGTCGCTCCAATGATAACTTGTTTCTTGAACATAAGTAACTATCAAAATGAAAGCCATCGGCTTGACCATAAACACTGCCGGTAATTTGAGACACATCTGACTATAACGATGGACAGCTTTATAGTTGTTTACAACGCGTGCGGCTATCATACAGTGATGAATCAAAATGGCCAAATTTGACAATATGAGAAAACTGCAAAAGTTTAAATTTCGATGAGTACAAAATTAATTCTTCCAACGTATTAAATGAGGGTCCATTGTTTGAAACCGGCGGTCATCAGATTTAGCCAGGGGCGTGAATGGGAGCCCCATATTTTTTAAAAAATCTCGTGTTTTAATGAAAAACACTAAAATTCTTATTAAATAGCCGTGGAAACGCTTCAAAATTGTTTCCGTGGATCTTACAAAAACTTTTCAATACATAAAAACAACTTTTAATTTAATTTAATTTGTTTCTAATTTTTAACCATGGAAAGGAATTTTATACAAAATTTTTTCATGTTTTGTGTCAACTCGGAGGTCTTTTATTGGAAGAGTAAAAAAACTTTGCCAAGGGTAGCTCGAAATTTCGCCACGAAGCACGAACCGAAAGCATCCGTTTCATGCGGCGGAGGTGGAACTGAAATCACAACTCCACAGCTTGAAGTTGCCAATGATAATGTATTACGCGTATGTTATACAAAAAGATGACAATATAATAAATTTATAAACACAACTCAATGTTTCAGCTCCGCAGCAATCCTCGGGATAGAAATAGATAGAAATATTACCGAAAATTGGTTTTATTCAAAATTTCAGAGAAGTAAAAAATATTGAAACGCAGTTTTAATGCATCTAACAACGCTTACTTGGTCAATGACTGGGACAATTCCTCCTCGCGTTTCGCCAGCGCAGCTTGAAATTCTTCTAAAACACGATGTTTCTCAATAATCTGCTCCCGAGCATCAGCAAGCTCGGACTCGTGTTTGCGTTTGAGCTTTTCAACCTCCGTACGCATCTGGAAAGCAACAAGTTACTTGCCGCGGTATCATTTGACAATAAGAACGTTTACATTAAGCCACAAATTTTGTTCTTATATCTGAACCCGTCACAGCATGCAAAATGTGTATTGTTTACATAGGCACCTAGCTCACTATCATAATAATAGTAACATCGCATGCAATACGAATATCTACTAGGAATTGGATAAAAGTATACTATGATACACAATGGTATTAGCGACATATAAATGAATATCTGGACTTCAGCCATCAGCAAATTGAACATCCATCATAGAACTACCGCCCAAATAAAATTTTTGAACTCAGTGGGGAATCCTTCCCGGGTCTAATACAACGAATATAGTAAAGCAGAAAAATACACAATTAAGTTGGCAACCAGCACCACTTGGGCCGCATTGTACCTTGAAATTCGTCCTCACCCAAATAAAATACAAAAATTCAAATTTCTTCTAAAAGACCGAGATACTTGCATGCTCTGATTCAAAGTATTAGTTGTACAAATTTGTGTATATTCTATGGAACGCGTACATTTTACAAAAGTGTATTGCTTTGCCCCGCCTGATAAAGTTGACTAGGTGTGACACCAGTAATCGAGCGACATGTGCAATCATTTTAACCTGCGAGTACAAATGGCATCATCGTCCGAGCGGAATATTTTGTTTTTGGCTCTAAATAAAATAATCAGACTGAAATCAGACCAAACACAACTTGATGTGGTGACATATTTCAACCAAGCAACAGCCAGAATGTACCACAAAATTCTCACCGGTAATCGACGATTGCTAACTGAAATAGGTTTATATAACTGTGACGCCAAAATTTTAAGTTCATTAACTTCAAATCTAAACCCGTGCTTCCTAGATTCTATGGTTGGGGATAGTGCTTGGAAAAATGTTTTAAGCAACTAACCAGTCGCTCCTTTGTCAATTGACCTTCCTGATCGGAAATTTGGCTTTCGTATTTGGCTTTCATACGATCCATGTGCTTGATTTTTTCCTCTTCAGTGGCCAGCCGAGTGAGGAGGTCATTGTTTCGCTCTTCCAGATGTTTTTTTTCTTTTGAAATCTAAATTAAAAAATAATATAATAACATTTGACTTCATATTCCGGCAAAATAATTTATCGATGGTTTCCGTTGTCTCACTAAAAGAAAATATCTATAATAATATTTGACTGCAAGAACTTCTCAATTCTAAAACACCCATGCGGTCTCATCACTATAAAACTGCACTCAAATGGTGACAGGAGCTAAATTGTCATCTCCCTCATGAACCTACTGCTTGTCTCCATAAACAGATGATGTGGCGATATAAAATCATAATCAACAATGAAACATAAAACTTACTTTCAACGATCCGTTTCCGAGAATCTATCATAACCAGTGCTGTAACTCCCTTTTAAGCGACCGACAAAAATAATTTTGTTCCCTTAGAAATCTATACAGTCTCGAACAAACAAAAATCACTCATGTCAGAACAAACATAGCAAAATACTTTCATTATATTCTTAGCTTACCAAAATAACGAAAATCACACTACACTACAATTTTGCTGCAAAACATTACCGAAATACTAAATCTATAATTATTATCCATTGGACAAAATAACAAATCTACAAAAGAAGTATTAACAGCGGCAGTCAATATACGCTACCGAAAATTAAGAAATCTAATCATTTCAGATTGATAAAAGCTGCCTATCGCTAGCACCCAGCCGGGCTTGACTACAGCGGCAGAAGTTCGTGCTCGAATAACGGTAGTACCCTGCAGCGAATTTTTTTCACCGGCGATCCGTATCGGGCAGGTGAATGTGTCAGCCACCAAATCATTTGGGCCCAATGTCATTGTTATGCCTACCTTACTGAACGTATCGTCCAATGCCGCGTGGGACTCTTCAAGTTTCTGTAACCGCTTTTCCAGCTGAATTCGGTCGAATTCAATTTTTTGCCGCTTACTTTCCTCTTCCTCTAGCCTACAAAACGACAAATAATGCATCTCGAATTGTAGCACTAACTGAAACTGTGCATTGTTAAAATCGTTCTAACAACTTACCGCGCTACCCTTTGCAAGTGATAAAAACAAAACTGAACGCATTTCGTGAGCATAGAACGAATCATCACACTGGGATTATTCGGGTGGCGGCGTGGCCGAGTGGTTAGAGCGCCTGCTTCATAATAGTGAAGTCGGGAGTTCGAATCCAGTGGTCGCGCTAATCTCCTTGGGCAAGGGACTCAGCCACAATTGCTTCGCAGTACCTATGCGTTAAACAGGTACTAGACTTTGGTCTAGGCGGATAAGATGATGGGTGGTGTGATGGGCAATCATCACGGCCAGCTTCCACACAATGCTTCGGCATAACAACCCGGATTGTCACCTAGTGCCAATTGCACCTTTATCCTTTTTACACTGGGATTTAATCGAAATCGAATCAGGAATTTTGTTACAAAAGTTTCAAGATAGCCTTTACATAACTGAATAATTTAATTTTATCGGGGGTACTGTTAGAGATTTCGCCAGAAATTATATGACCGTTCTTTCTCATTTGACTTACTATATATGTCGCAAAGAGAGACGAAGAGAGCGACAGGTGATATAACAATGGCACACTCAGAAGCCTCGCTTTGCGAGTTAATAGTTAAAACAAGAGAGTCTCATTAGTAGTTTAAACAAACGATTTATGGAGGCCAAGACGAAGCCGTTTTGCCAATACCATTCAAATTCATTCGCCATAAGTCAATATAAAAAATATCCTCCACATTTGGATTTTTACGAAACAGTGGAGAAATCAGCAATTACGAAAACAATATGAATATTTTAGGGAGCACTTGCATGTTTGATACCATTCGCTGGAGTTGAAAAAAAGATTATCAGTTTTCAGGAAACTTTGCTAAAAATTCTAAAAAATATCGTTTTTGTTTTACGAGGATTCAAATTCCAGGACGAATATCAAACCATCAATCCAGGAAGCGGGAAACAGTCGCTAAGGTAACCCTTAGCTAAGGCATAGGTAACGCTAAGCTAAGGCATATGCATAGGTAACGCTAAGCTAAGGCATACGTAACCCTTCGCATTACCTATGCCCAGCGCGGCACAACGGCTTCAGAAATAACTCAACCGTAGACCCTTACTGCTCTTCAAGGTCACGAACGTTCATGTCGCGTTTCTTCTTTTCGGATTCAATCTTCATCACGCGTTCGTCGTCTTCTTCCGCACGTGCTTCCAATTCCTACAAAAATCTACAATTGGTTGAACTAACAGTAAGTTACTTCATGCATTTCCCCACCCCTCCTTCATGAGAATTAATTTGGACAAATGGTTCTTAGCAGTACTTTAGTAAAGACTGTCGTATTCTAGGTACAACTGCACTTGTCATAGGACAATGTTGAAAAATAGTATTCGAAAGCACTTTTCAGAATGTTATGCCATATCAACTCGTTTTAAACGTTAAACGAAGAACCACTTCCACACATTACGGTTACACGATAAGCGCTTATCCAGCAATCTACAATTCCATATATACATTGAAACAATGCAGGTTAAATAAGTAGTTCGACACCCTAGCTTCCAGTTTGTAAATGAAATTTACTAACTAAACGAATATTGTATAGCTAGAGCTGAGACATCAGATTTCTGAGGTTTTTTAAAATATCTATTAACTTCCAGGCCTTCTAGCTAAACGAAAATTTTCTAAGCTAGAGATATATTTTCAGGTATCTAAAAAACTAACGGTGAAAACATATACTCCCAAAATAAAAATTTAGTCTTTCACTGACTTAAACAACTGTGATATCAATAGCCTTAAAAACCTACATTGATATGATCCTCGAGCTCCTGGTTTCGAATCAGTAGGCGTCGACGCATTTCTTCGGCCTCGGCGCAAGCCTCGGACTCAGCCTGGAGCTGTTCGGAAAGAATCGCTTTTTCTTCCGCAATCTGAAGCAAAATATAAAAAATCTATTACAATGGACAAAAACAAATCGACATGACACCACTTTAAATATGAATAGTTTTAGCGAGCGATATAACGATTATAAAAACATGATCCCTTAACAACGCTCTTGGCAAAAACCATAAGCCGATAATTTTCATCAGATCTCTCCATAAAACTGAAAAAGTATTATTAAATTGCGTTAACGCTAAAGCGCGATCGAATCCAATTTAGTAAAAAAGCATAGATAATTACGTTGGTTAAGTTTACTGATCGGCGCAGGGTTTTTGTTTTCAAAACGCACCCCGGGGCCAGCAAATTTTTTTGGGGCCAGCAAATTTTTTTGGGTCCAGACTTTAAACTCTGGGTCCAGATTTACAATTTTTGGCTCGAGAATTTCAAGAATTTTTACACAATAAAGAAACGTAATTACGAAACGCAATTTTACATTATTACAAATACATAAATTATTCTCTGCATATCCCAAGCTAAGATAAAGGACGAGGACCATCCATGAAACCAGTAGTAAGCAACTATGTACACATATAAACACGAACGGCTAAAAGCCTGCAATTTGTAATAGAAATTATTTGCAAATCCTATGTCTCCGAAACCGAAACTGCCCTGGGTCCAGCAATATTTTATTGAGTCCACGTAAAAATATTTGGGTCCAGACACACCTGTGGACCCAAAAACCTAGATCGGCTGTAGAATCTTAGAAAACGTTGAACGAGGCATACTATAGTGCATTAGCCAGAGAGATCACATCATAGATTTTTTACTTTCCTTTTATCGATGTACAAAACGAAGGTAACTTACCTGTTGATTTTGCTTGACCACAGTTTTTAGCTCAGAATCAGCCTTTTGAAACATTTCATTAACTTTGACCAGCTCCTCTTCTTTGGCGTTGATTTTGGCTTCGGTATTTGTCACTTGGAGCAATGGCTTCACCTGGAATACTCAAAACATTTTACAATAATACAATAAATATTATAGTAAAAGCAGTGTTTTTGGCAGTAACGAAACACTATACTGATTGTTTTAAATTAAATTCAAATCCAAGCCGACCGGATGACCCACATAAAACGGTTGGTATTATTGAAACGAATCCTGATTTAAGATTAATTTTTTTATTTAACCGTCGTTGAAGCAGTGACTACGGGAACACAATATTTTTATTTGAAACTTGGAACCCACAAACCAAGGCTGATGCTTGGCGCTGCAGCCACCCTGCAAGAGACAGTCGCCTACTTCAGGACCGCCAAGCTCTTGTGTAGCAGTTAACATCATCTTATAGCAAACCCTTTAATAATTCATTTCCCTGCGGTCAGTTTTTATCGTGAACTATTTATGCAACAAACTGCCACGTTCGCAACCGCATCATTAGCTTCATTACAAAATACAAACAATAAGATTTTACTAATGTTATCCTTGCTTCTATAGGAGGGAAAGGGTGGTTGAGTTCTCGTTGGCCCCCGGTCACCCTAAGACCGAATCCTAAAATTTTAGCTCTTGACGGCCAGAATTTTTGTAACAAAAATTATACAGCTGGTGTGCATACAACTTATGATACAATAATGACAATAATGTCCATAAATATTCTTGGACTTGACGTCAGGTTTAATGTCTTCCTTTTTAGTGTCTGTGCTGACCCCTACAGCGGAGACCTAAAGACACCACCCTTTACTTTATTTGTTACAAAATCGCAGCATTCCCCTCACTATTAAAAAAATGGAAATCAATCCATGTTGTGCCCAACACACGACACCTGCTCAAGATTATTGTATCGACAAATTCACAAAAACAGTTCCGTAACTGAGCGGTATATACATTGGTTTTTTCAGTGGAAACCGACGCCTGAAATTACTATCTCGATTACGCTGTACACTGCTAACCGCTTCGAACAACGACAATAATTTTACGGCTCCGGTCACTCTAAATCACCTTACTGACCTTTGTAAACAAACGCCACCACGGCCAGTGTCTGAGCTTCAAATAGGCTAGACCATTTCGTTGGATCACACGGATTGCGTTGTACTGCTGGACGCGTTTTTGGTAGTATCTGAAAAGCAAAAATACAAAAAATGTTAATTTTAGTTTTTGTAGTATGGTTAAATTCGCTCGAATGTGTCGACTACAATATAGTGTTCTCGATTGAACTGATGAGAACAAAAAATTTGCACTATACATTAGCAATGTTGCAAACTTGCCTTCAATAGGTAAAGCGTTTAAACAAGCAATACTATTACAAAACCTAAATCGGGGTAGCTTCCGCAAATATCAACCAAAGATATTCCGACCCACCTTCAGGTGAATTTTAGCCTATACCCGTTCGTCCCCCATCGGAATTTTCCTGCGCTACTAAAATTTTTGCAAATGTTTTGTTTGACTGGATAAAGAATATGTTCATTTTCTCTATTTTGGCTAAGACTCATTAAAATTTCCCCTTCTTAAGTAAACAATATTACAATCAGTTGTCAGACACTTTTGATGGTTTCCGACGTTTACAGTACTTCGCGCTCCTTCCAGTTTAACGAGGTACCGCCGCCCCCAGACGAACTGGGGGAAATCACCTCCAGGGTATTGCCGGTTCCGCAGCTCGGAACTGGGAGACCCCACGTCATGTTCAAGGTATAACTTTGGTAGTATGGAGAAGCCCTTAGGGAATGCGTTGCTGAGATTGTTTCGTATCATGGCCGTTGAGACAAGCTAAAGAACGGTTTTCACATATCTTACTATTGTTAATAACTAGTTGATATAACCAACTTCTAAAATTTATAATTCGTCTGCTATTTATAAACCAACTTCTACAAAATCTGACTAACAATAAAACAATTATGATAAAGGCACAGCATGATACAAGGGTTAGTAAGCTCTTCGAAACAAAGTGAAACCTCGTGTAATATGCAAATGCACTGTAAATAAGCCACACGGACACTACAACAATATCAACTTACGACTACACAATGCGCCAACTACTACTAGTATCTCGCTAGCGAAGATGAAACGGAGCAAGTGTGGTTTCATCAAGTGGTCATTCTGTGTAACCACTGGTACCATGCTGCGTTTAGATAACCAAACCATCGTACCGACAAACCTATTCCTAGCCTGTACGCAATGCATAACCAAAATACTGAAGACATACTACATATACTCTGGCGATCGGTTTCATTGACCCTAATCCCATTGAAAATATCTGAAAAGGCATTAAATATTCGTGCCGAACTATAAGTAACCAAGCGATCGAATCAACCTTCGAAAAAACACTATATATAGACAATTATTCATGCTCGCATAGTGTCTTTGATAACCAAATATGCACGGATTGCGGGGTAAAACACGCAAATAACTTGCCGAAAATTGAAAAATCGCTACGTCTGACAAAGAATCGACTACACATATTCGACCCCACAGCGCGCCATGTCGTCTCATAAAAAAAGTCTGGTCAGCAAATTGTAGACCTCGATGAGTTGATTCAGGCTATGGCCTGATTTTCGATATGAAGCCTGTGTCGCGAAATATAGGGTTCGAAATACTGGTTTCCATATGTCCGTATTTGGCAATGAACCCTTTCTTTTTTGCCATTTTGACCGCGAAGATTGGAACGGAGCCGTTCTTATTCAGCCAAAGGGGACATCCTTATCACTTTTGTTCTCCTATAAAAAATTCGCGAAATCCATACACCGGAAAAACGAGTTATGAATTACAAAGCAACAGGCAAATAAGGAGTTTTCAGGATTTTCCGCCTAGCGCAGTCATTGAAAACTTCGCTAGCTTCGGTTGCTCCGTTTGAATTATCGAATGGCATAGACTTAAAGAATCCCACCACGACTCGTCATAATCCCAACGGAGCAAGCGAAGCGAGCGCAGTTTCCACTGAGGCGCTAGGGGTCAAATCGTGTAAATTTTTGCCTGTTTCTGTCACGCATAACTGATCTACAGGTGAATGTATTTCGATAATTTATTTATTCGATAGCTATAGTGATGAGGATGGGCCCTTTAGTTGAACCCGAACAGCTCCGACCCCATCTTCGGGTTCAAAATGGCAAAAACAGGTTGTTAACAGTTCTTTGCCAAATTTGGACATATGGGTACCAGTATTTCACAGTCCATATCTTGCAATACAGGATATGCGTGGAGAAACATATGCCACCAATCGGAATTAGCTCATCGAGGTCTACAACTTTACTGACGACAGCTTCTTTGTGAGGCCATTCGCTAGGCCGCTGTGGACCCGAATACGGCTCCAGTGATTTTTAAGGTTCCGCCATGTTGTTGTGTGGTGTGTTTTACCTTATATCGAGCGTCTTTTAGGTTATCAAGATTACTGAATACGAAGGTTTTGTTATTTATGGACGGTTTAACTATATTATACCTTTTCATGAGGATTCAAAAGCTTTACGGTCGACTAATTCGATTTCAAAAATACAATGAGTTTTCATTTATTCGGTTATTAATTGCTTGTAGGGCATCACGGATCGTATATATAGGTTTCTCGAAACGCTGAATACGATGGTTTGGTTATCTAGAGTTTTCCACCATATTCCACATTTTTCAGATGCTTTCAAGGGGTTTAGTTTCATTGAACCCCATAGCCAGAATATAATTCTTCGGTAGTTTGCTTACGTATTAGGTAAAGGGCATCAAGAATGGTCTGAATTATGTTCAAGGAATGCTGAATTCTGCTATCTAGTGACTAGCGCGAATTCTTCGTGTTTTAAACTATTTTCGATGAGTTTGTGGTCGACAAGGTCTTAGAGTTTTCAATGTTTTCAGGGTTACAGAGGCTTTAGTGTAAAACAAGAACTACGCTGTTATCGACGAGCAAGATTCACAGAACTCCACCGTGTACACATCATATTGAATATTAGAGTTACTTTCTCGCCAAATACGCTCGGCAGTACGCTTGAAAGCTAATCACCAAGTCGGTCAGCTTCAAATCGCGTTCTTCCTCGAGTTGAGCCAAGACGCCAGCGCGGAAAAATATCTTCGACTGACCGATTCGATAGAGGTTCGATTCGAGATCGAGAGCGTCGATCTGCAAAAGAATATTATCAAAAACTAAAACCATTCTAGTTTGCATTATATTCCAAAAAAATTACACATTATAGCTCTAATAGAAAAGTAGGAAACTCCCAGTCTACAGTGAAATCTAACTGTAGTACTAGATAGTAACGACTGCACAAATGCTCAATGAAACCCACAGCCGGTAGTCGAGCACAAACAAGCATTATGTATCAACGGCCTGTGTGCTACAGCCCAAAAATTCAAACAATTTCACAGTATTCAGTCTGCGAAAACACGTCTACTACATTTAACTCAATCGAGATTGCTGAACGTAGTGAAGCATAGGTACACCTAACCTTTTGCGTGCACAGCTAATCAGCTTACCATAGCATACGTCGATATTCTATATTTGGGTATCACACAGTACCGCACCAGTTAGAACAAAACTAACACGGGCAATAAGTTTCCCACGCCCGAAAACCCTCCAAGTCCAAGCTGTCAGCCTCCCAGGACGTCACAATACAATTGGGAATTTTGGGTCGATTAACTATGGGCGAGCCATACCTCCGTACCCATGGGTCGCAGAACAAAATCAACACCGACAATGAGTCTTCAATGCCCGAAAACCCCCAAGTAAATCTTTTCAGTCGTCAAGACGTCTGAACAAATTTTCGAAGTTTGGGTCAACGTAACATTGGGGCACCATGCCTCAAACCCCATAAATCCTAAGCCGGAGCCTTAATCGAAAACAAAAAAGGCATCGCTATTTACCATTTTACTATGAAATAAAACCAACCAGAGAAAAAATTTGAAACTTAAGATAAAAATAACCTTACTTCCGTGAAGGGTACTAAAATGAAGTGAAAAACCCCCATTTTAACCTCTAACACCGGAACCATGGGGCATCATACCCTGTATTCATGGAACCATGGGTCACAGGGTAAAACCAGCACCTGCAATGAGAACACCCCCCAGGTGAAATTTATCAGCCACCTAAGACGTGAGAACAAATTTTCAAATTTTGGGTGGAGGAAACATTGGGGCCTTAAACCTTAAACCCCATAAATCCGCAACTGGAGCTTTAATCGAAAACAAAAAGAGGCATCTCCATTTATCATTTTACTATGAAATAAAACCAACTACATAAAAAAATTAAAAAGGTAAGATAAATATAACCTTGCTTCCGCGAAGGGTACTAAAATAAGGCAAAAATTTTGATTTTTTGACCCCTGAAGCCGGAACCAGACCCCAAATCAAAAAACACTCGGGGATATGCATGGTAAATCGACTATTCCGGTCAAATGAGCCCAAGATCATGAAAATCGGTTTAGTCGTTACCGAGTTATGGTCGATCACACACACACAGATGGAATTTAAAAGATTTCACCCCTGCCACACACAATCTCCACTACGCTTCACTACGTTCTGACAAACAAAAATAGAGTATTGAGTGCGATGCGTCGCAAACTGTAGTCATGCACGACAGTAACCACACTAAAATCATGCACACAAATGAGGTTTATTACATCTGCGTTAGGGTGCGTGGGTGTGAGCGTCTTCAATAAATACTAGTAAAGGGAAACGGAGCGACCGTGGCTACTCTGAGTTCCAAATTCATGTTCCTAAGCTAGCTTAAAGTCCCATTATAGCACTTATACAACGGCAATAGTTAAGTGACAATGCTAGGGTACTTTAGTGATATTTCCACATCGATGAGCTATTATTGTTCCAATGATCAAAAAGACAAAAACTTTTGAAATTCATAAATCACAATTTTTTTGAAAAATTGCAATTTAAAGACTAATTTTACGCAGTAGGGCCCTAAGAATTGCCTCATTTGATACATAGCAAGCAAATACAATTGCTTTTATCGTTTTTAGCAACCCCGAAAACCTATAGACATGTTCGATGGACCTACTTACCATCGATATTGAAGAAGTGATGACATTTGACTATTTTTGATGCCCAAATTTTGCTCCGGCACTCTCCAAGAGGATTAATAAAACAACCAATATCTTGTTAAAACAATAAAACCAACATATTTAACGGGTTAAATAACCTTATAATCTCACAGTTCACACCTAACAAGCAAAAAAATTTGAAATTTTGACTGTTTCAGGGTAGTTTTTAAACTTTGGCGATTGGGTGCTAATTGGAAAACAGCAGCTTTGACAAAAATGCATAATAGCGAAGTTGCAGCTGTCGATGAGGCAATTCTGAGGATAAAGTTTTTCACTTCAACGCATCTATCTCGAGATATAGGTCGCGAAATATAAATATCCGGATAACAAATTTAAAAAAGTATATAACCCTTTGCCCTTTGGGGTCACGGAAGGGCACATATGGATTGACTTTGCGATCAAATAGAAAGAATTGTGAAGATACGGTGATGAGTTATGATCTCGAAAGACGGACAAAAAGAAAATTTTTACTATCTTTGCCGCTAACAAAGCTGCTTGGGAAACTCCGCTCGCTCCGTTTCAATTAATTATGTTCCTGGATGTACTTATGGATATAAAAATATATTTAGTATCCTACACGATCACTTGCTTCTATTGCGAAACCTTGTCGCAACAATTATCTTCACCTTTATAACTTCAATAATGGCATGTTTATTTAGATTCGAAACCGCACGGCGTTGCCGATACTCACCATTTTTCGAGCAGCTTCTTTGCCGTCCATAAAGCCTTTCGGAATGACATTTGGCGTTAAAATTTCGTAACTGAAAATTAATACCCAAAATACAAGGTATTAGTGTCCGGCGTCTCTATAGGGTCAAAATTTCACCTGGGGATTTTGAGCTGCCCCCAGCTCCAACAACTGAAAATACCTGAGAAGATTGGAATTTCCCCAGCTTACATGGGAAAACCGTACCCCCATTCAGGGTTTTTCATTTTGCCTAATACGTAGCGCAATTCATGTTTTTCTTAAAAACAAAGATACATATCGCCCTGCCAAAAATGTGTGAATTTTCTAGCACAAGTAAAACTAAACCAAAAAATTGTGAAACTCATTTACTCCTGTATATGTCTGAAATATACTCTAATCTTAACTGTTGTGTGTATTTTTAATTGTTACACAATAAAACGCTCATTGAGAATTTGGATGGGAATAATATCCAGTATATAGCGACCATAAATTAGCCTCTGCCGAGTGCGGATCGTTTAGCTAGCCTCTTTGTACCGCGATCCTTCGACTCATGGTTCAAATGCGTAATTTGCGATTCTCGTCCAGAACAAATGCGTAACGTGTCTTGGAAAATAAGAAAATTCGCAAAAATATGCTAACAAAAACACTGCCCCACCCCGGCCAACTGGGGGTTTTATGATTGAATTTTGTTTGTATGGCAAGCATTTAAAATAATCTTATCCTAATGTTTAGTACATATTTATTGTTTAAGCACTGAAAACGCGTATCTCTGCAGCCTGAACTTCATTTTACTTAGTATTGTGTCACAAATAATCGAAATATAAGTTGTAGTACTGAACTTTGGTATAACCGTTTCCTGTTAGGACGATAAATTGGGGTGACCTAAAAATACCAGAGGGGTGAGGGTTGGCCTAGGGGAAGTCAAAAGTTTTCTGAGGGCATCACCTGAAAGAGAACCGCCGAAATCCTAAGGGGAGCTCAAAAATCCTAACCCGACCACCCTTAGGTAAAGAGGCCAGTATTGTAGGCTGATCGGATTTTCAATTTCAAGATTCTCGTTATCCAATACCCTACAAAATAAGGGGTAAACATTATAAATTAATCATTTATCAGCCGAACATCATCTCACAATGATATACGCGACTACAGAAAGACAACAAATATAACGTAAACGTAAAAAAATATACATAATTTTAATATGCAATACAAATATAATATATTAATATACAAATATAAACACAATACAAATCTAGCTAGTCCAAAGTGGGGGCGGGGGCCCGGCATTTTGGGCTGCCCCCCGGCAAAAATTCGGGTACCCACCGGCTCAAAGTCCCTGCTGAGAAAAATTAACGTCTAAACGCGACTAAATCCGGCAAAAAATTGCCCCCCCCCGGCAAAATCCGGCACCCCGGCAGTAATTTCCGAAGTTTGGACTAGCCAGCAAATATAAATAATTTTAATTAAGCAAAACTTTGGACAACTTGATGATGTCACTATCATCCATTTCTATAAAGATAAACCAACTATTTTTGAGACATGCCAGCTAGAGCTGGAATTAAATCTGAATTGATTCAAATCGTTTTTACGTCGTGGCCGTATTTTGAGAAAAAAAATTATAACGAATGCGGTTGATTCACGCACCACTACAAGAAAAATATTTAGCCAAATTCGCTTTACACCTTGCCAACCGACAAACAGCTATAACAAAACACATACCGATGTCGAAATTCTTGGAATGGAACACGATTTGGAAAGCCCTGGCGACAAATTCGGATACCTTCGAGGACGCCATTGCATCGAAGCTGCTCGAGAACCAACTGAGATACTATTTTTCCAGCCTACAACAATAATTATTATCGAAAATGGAATACATTACGATCAAAAAGAAAAAATGCAAATATATACCTCGCTCACGCAAATGTTACCAAACTTGGAACTCTTTTCTTTATCAGTCAATTCTTTTAACCAAGTCTCGCGAAATAAATGCACATTACATGTGTAAGAGACGTACACATTTTTTCGCCCAACCCGTGTTACATCTATTTAAAACACAGCGCTAATACTGGAACCGTTTAATTCTGCTTATAATGGAAGTCACATGGACAAGGTAGGCAAGGTTGCGATATGTATCCACCAAAGTGGAACATATATTTATAACTTTATGACCGACGATAGGAAAATGTTGTCCAAGTCGAAAAATTAAAATCGCATGGTCTTGAACACACCAATATATTAACTCGACGCGTACAATTGAATAGGACCCACAAATTTTCCATTTACTTAATAATTACTGATATTTATGTGACCAGTAGCACCCTGAAAACTACACGGCGCAATAAATTTTCAACGACTAACAAAATTTTCAAACCTAATGTTTCTATGTAGTACCCGGAAAATTTGTCGGATATTTTTATCGCCTCCTTCCGTTTTAATGTAGACGATATATTAGCTAGTAACACGTAAACGTGGGTGACGGAGGCATGGTGGTTAACAACGGCGTGAATAGTGCATACAGCTTGTGGAATTTCTAACATTTTTGGTAACAGTTTAAAAGTAATACAGTAGAATGACAATACATCTATCAAGTTGTACCCATCAATGAAATTTAGTCCAAATAGGCCGAGTCATTCAAAAGTTATAACACACTTAATAATTTTTCACTCATTTTTAAGAGACTTTGCTTAATTTTAAGAGAATTTATAAAGGTAAGTAGATCACTCGTATACAGTCTTTTAGAAAACGTGAAGGTACATGTTATGTCAAAAAATGACCGAGATAGCACGAACGGTTGTCGAGATATGATGATCTTAGGTTTCCCTAAATCAATTTTAAGAGAATTTGCTTAATTTTTAAGAAAAGAGATGAAATACGTCAATCAGCTATATACAGCTGTTTAGAAAACGTGAAAATACATATTATGTAAAAAAATCGCCGAAATAGCCCGAACGGTTGTCGAGATGCGGTGAAAAAGCTGAAAAAATGGCAAAAATCCCTAAGTTTGAGCAACATTTGCTTAATTTTGAGTACAAAGCAATTTTCGTAGAAAAAAGTGCTCAATGAAAGGGCACTCCGCAAGAGAATATGCAACACGAAGAAAAAAAAATTTCTAAAATCGGCCCAGGCGTTCAACCTGCAGACCTGTCTGTGACAAACAAAAAAAAGTCACAGAGAAAATTGAAATTTTGCGTCTAGTATATTGATATATAAAAAAAAGTTAAATGTACGCCTCCGGCTGCGACTCACCACCTTCGGTGGCTCGTCTTGCCTCCGTCAATTAATTTTTCCATAATACGTGGTTCTACGCAAGTAGTATAAGACCCCTTTTGGTGACAGCCGTTTTTGTGGTCCCAAGTGGTACCTTTTCAGAAACCTCAAAAACGCGCGTTGTGTTTTGACAAACATTCGAACGCATCAGAGCACTTTTTCAGAAACCTCGAAAAAAATGTCAGAATCCTCAAAAACGTGCGTTGTGTTTTAACAGACATTCGAATGCATCAGAGCAACTTTTCAGAAACCTGGCAAAAAATGTCAAAGCTCCTCAAAAACGTGTGTTGTAATTTGACAAACAATCGAGTGATCCACCACAAAACGGCTGTCACCAAAAGGGGTCTTATTTTTTCGAGATATTCATACAACGAGATATTCATACAACTACACAATCAAAAGATGTCATAATATTTCGAGATATTCATACAACTACATAATGTTATACATTTTTTCGAGAAAATTATCCAAAATATCCTCAATCCTTTGAAACTTTAGTTCAATAATTACTTTACCGTTACCATATTCGACGGGGTATCCATCGAGATATACCAATTTAAGCTTAAGCTTATTGGTATACAGTATATTACAAGGTACGTAGTTTAGGTTTTTAGGTTCATAAAAGATGCTACTGTCATCAGCATGTAAATTTGGCACAAGAGCTAATATTTTTTGTGAATTATTTTCAATAATTTGGTCTTCAATAAAATCCGCCTGCAGAGCTAGCACCCTGTTATAAAAGTCAATATCACACATATGTTTGCCTGTTGTTGTACTTGAAACCGAGTTAGCATCCAGACCCAAAACATTTACTAAAATTGGAGAAATGTTGTCAAGTTTTGCTCCATTGAGGCACTTAATTGTAACTTTTCCAGTAGTACCACTGTAAGTAATCTTGATATCGTTCGAGCCAATGAGACTTTGTAGCCTAGACACCAGTTGTGAAGGATTAGCAAATACTGTCTGATCTAAGGTTACGCAACTAGTTTTCGACTTTGTAACATATCTTAGGCTACAAGAATTAGACGGAAAATTAAAAATCGGTAGCGGAATAGATATTTTTGAGAGACATACTTGGTAACCCTGCAAACCAAAATCCAAAAACGTATTTAAGTAATGGTTTTGTTGGTTGGTGTTGCATCTTTTGATTGTGTAGTTGTATGAATATCTCGTTGTATGAATATTCTCGAAAAAATAAGACCCCTTTTGGTGATAGCCGTTTTGTGGTGGATCACTCGATTGTTTGTCAAATTACAACACACGTTTTTGAGGAGCTTTGACATTTTTTGCCAGGTTTCTGAAAAGTTGCTCTGATGGGCATTCAAATGTCTGTTAAAACACAACGCACGTTTTTCGAGGATTCTGACATTTTTTTCAAGGTTTCTGAAAAAGTGCTCTGATGCGTTCGAATGTTTGTCAAAACACAACGCGTTTTTTGAGGTTTCTGAAAAGGTACCACTTGGGACCACAAAAAAACGGCTGTCACCAAAAGAGGGTATTATACTACTTGCGTAGAACCACGTATTATGGAAAAATTAATTGACGGAGGCAAGACGAGCCACCGAAAGGTGGTGAGTCGCAGCCGGAGGCGTAAATTTAACTTTTTTTTATATATCAATATACTAGACGCAAAATTTCAATTTTCTCTGTGATTTTTTTTGTTTGTCACAGACAGGTATGTCTGCAGGTTGAACGCCTGGGCCGATTTTAGAAATTTTTTTTTCTTCGTGTTGCATATTCTCTTGCGGAGTGCCCTTTCATTGAGGATTTTTTCTACGAAAATTGCTTTTTTACTCAAAATTAAGCAAATGTTTGCTCAAACAGGATTTTTGCCATTTTTTCAGCTTTTCACCGCATCTCGACAACATTCGGGTATTTCGGGATTTTTTTACATAATATGTATTTTTCATGTTTTTCTAAAACAGCTGTATATAGCGACGTATTTTCATCTCTTTTTCTTAAAAAATTAAGCAATTTCTCTTAAAATTGAATTTTTAGGGAAAACCTAATATCATATTCTAGACAACCATTCGTCTATCTGTCATTTTTTGACATAACATGTACCTTAACCGTCTTCTAAAAAGACTGTTATATATAGAATATACTTACCTTTATAAATTCTCTTTTAAAAAGTAAGCAAGTCTCTTAAAATAAGTGAAAAATTATTTAAGTGTGTTATAACTTTTGAATGACTCGGCCTATTTGACTAATTCCATTGATGGGTACAACTAATAATGTATTTATTCCTAATGTATTACTTTTAAACTGTTACCAAAAAGTACACAAGTCCACACTATGTCCACTATTTTTCGTCTTGCTACCACTATGCCTCTGTCACCCACTTACTTTACTAGCAATATATATAGTTTACACTAAAAAACGGGAAGGAGGCGAGAAAAATATCCCACAAAGTTTCGGGTACTTATATATAAATATTAGTTATATATATTTTTTATCGTTGAAAATTATTTCGCGTATAGTTTATAGGCTACTTTTCCATAAATATCAGTAATTATTAAGTAAATGAAAATCTATCGGTCCTATCAATTACTCCTAATTTAATATATTTTTTTCAAGACTATCTAATTTAATTTTTCACTGACAACATTTTTCTATAGTAGGTTCATAAATATAAATATAATGTTCCACTTCGCGAATAAAATCCCAACTATCAATCTACCTTTTCTATATTTATAATTTCCATTATAACAAATTAAACTTTCCAGTATTACGCTATGTTTTAAATAATGTAACACAGGTTCGCCTAAAAATATGTATTCTTACACTGCTAATGTTCTGCCAAATTCTTTCGCAGACTTGTAAAAAATTGACTAAAAAAAATATTTCATTTGGTAACATCGTGAGCCAGGTATATATTTCTTTCTTTTTGATCGTAATGTTTATTCCATTTTCATAATAATTATTGTTGTAGGCTGGAAAAATTATCTCAGTTGGTTCTTGAGCACTTCAATGCAATGGCGTCTCGATATCTGAATTCTGCGCCAGGGCTTCCAAATCGTGTTCCATTCCAAGATTTCAACATCGTATGTGTTTTGTTTGCTGTTTATCGGTGGCAAGGTGTAAAGCGAATTTGGCTAAATATTTTTCTTGTAGTGGTGCGTGAATCAACCGCATTCGTTATAATTTTTTTTCTCAAAATACGGCCACGACGTAAAAACGATTTGAATCAATTCAGATTTAATTCCAGCTCTAGCTGGCATGTCTCAAAAATAGTCGGTTTATCTTTATAGAAATGGATGATAGTGACATCATCAAGTTGTCCAAAGTTTTGCTTAATTAAAATTATTTATATTTGCTGGGTAGTCCAGAACTTCGGAAATTACTGCTGGGGTGCCGGATTTTGCCGCGGGGACAATTTTTTTGCCGGATTTTGTCGCGTTTAGATGTTATTTTTTCTCAGCAGGGAGCTTTGAGCCGGGGGTACCCAAATTTTTGCCGGCAGCCCAAAATGCCGGGCCCCCCCCCCCCACTTTGGACTAGCTAGATTTGTATTGTGTTTATATTTTTATTTTGATATATTATATTTTTATTGCATATTAAAATTATGTATATTTTTTTACGTTTACGTTATATTTGTTGTCTTTCTGTAGTCGCGTATATCATTGTGAGATGATGTTCGGCTGATAAATGATTAATTTATAATGTTTACCCCTTATTTTGTAGGGTATTGGATAACGAGAACCTTGAAATTGAAAATCCGATCAGCCTACAATACTGGCCTCTTTACCTAAGGGTGGTCGGGTTAGGATTTTTGAGCTCCCCTTAGGATTTCGGCGGTTCTCTTTCAGGTGATGCCCTCAGAAAACTTTTGACTTCCCCTAGGCCAACCCTCACCCCTCTGGTATTTTTAGGTCACCCCAATTTATCGTCCTAACAGGAAACGGTTATACCAAAGTTCAGTACTACAACTTATATTTCGATTATTTGTGACACAATACTAAGTAAAATGAAGTTCAGGCTACAGAAATATGCGTTTTCAGCTTAAACAATAAATATGTACTAAACATTAGGATAAGATTATTTTAAATGCTTGCCATACAAACAAAATTCAATCATAAAACCCCCAGTTGGCCGGGGTGGGGCAGTTTTTTTGTTAGCATATTTTTGCGAATTTTCTTATTTTCCAAGACACGTTACGCATTTTGTTCTGACGAGAATCGCAAACTACGCATTTGAACCATTAGTCGAAGGATCGCGGTACAAAGAGGCTAGCTAAACGATCCGCACTCGGCAGAGGCTAATTTATGGTCGCTATATACTGGATATTATTCCCATCCAAATTCTCAATGAGCGTTTTATTGTGTAACAATTAAAAATACACACAACAGTTAAGATTAGAGTATATTTCTGACATATACAGGAGTAAATGAGTTTCACAATTTTTTGGTTTAGTTTTACTTGTGCTAGAAAATTCACACATTTTTGGCAGGGCGATATGTATCTTTGTTTTTAAGAAAAACATGAATTGGCGCTACGTATTAGGCAAAATGAAAAACCCTGAATGGGGGTACGATTTTCCCCCATGTAAGCTGGGGAAATTCCAATCTTCTCAGGTATTTTCAGTTGTTGGAGCTGGGGCGGCTCAAAATCCCCAGGTGAAATTTGGACCCCATAGAACGCCGGACACTAATACCTTGTATTTTGGGTATTAATTTTCAGTTACGAAATTTTAACGCCAAATGTCATTCCGAAAGGCTTTATGGACGGCAAAGAAGCTGCTCGAAAATGGTGAGTATCGGCAACGCCGTGCGGTTTCGAATCTAAATAAACATGCCATTATTGAAGTTATAAAGGTGAAGATAATTGTTGCGACAAGGTTTCGCAATAGAAGCAAGTGATCGTGTAGGATACTAAATATATTTTTTATATCCATAAGTACATCCAGGAACATAATTAATTGAAACGGAGCGAGCGGAGTTTCCCAGCAGTTTTGCTAGCGGCAAAGATAGTAAAAATTTTCTTTTTGTCCGTCTTTCGAGAGCATAACTCATCACCGTATCTTCACAATTCTTTCTATTTGATCGCAAGTCAATCCATATGTGCCCTTCCGTGACCCCAGAAGGCAAGGGTTAGATA
>JASANE010002340.1:0-13135 GCA_030248225.1 Trileptium ribeirensis | reverse complement strand
CGGACACAGTCTGTTGCTAATGCGGTTTATTAGTCAACTGTCCTGATTAGTTTTTTTCTAAATTCACGATATTTGTATCTAGCCCATATGAACATTGCTGAAATAATTCCGAACAGTACCAATAAACTGCTAGAAAACACGGTGAGCCTGACACTGTCGCAAAGTTGTAATACGCGTAACTAGCTACCTTTCAAAAATTTATTAAAAACATTGGGGTGGCTAAGACACCCCGTCGTCCACAGTGTGCCTGACACTGTGTAGTGTACATAGGTTCCAAACGTTGGGGACATTATAATATGCTAACTCGGCATACTGCTCTAAGCTACGAATTATCATTTCCCAGCACTCCAATGTTCCCATGTTTGACAACGCAGGTTTGTTAGCCTCACTATCCAATTTCTGTGGTAGGAATCATCATGCACACAACCCAGTTTTTGTACCCCAGATCCACACTACAGCTTTACAGCTTTAAGGCGTATGTTGGACCTCCAGCTTTAGCGTGGCTTGCATTGAAATTATCACAGTAATCCAACCGACCCCGCACAGACGTGGCGTTCTATGCATGATGGAACTTCTAGTAATCAGGAGATAAGAATGAAAAGACCCTGTCGTCATACACGGATTAACATCAGAGTGCTGGTAAGTGACATAATCTTCATTTTTCTACATTCTTTCATTATGCACTCGATGATTGCCAAGGGTTTATGACAGTCTTTTCTACTGAAGAGTGTGACACTCTTGAGCTTTCCCATATTATCGCCCACAATATGTCGGGGCCGTTTTCGCCCTAACCAAACTCCTTTCAGCGTATGTTTTATTAAGTGGGCTCACAAACAAGACCACCCACCCATGTTCATGAACCACCATACTCATGTTCTTGGGCCATAAAATTTCACTCTTGCCATGTTCATGAACCAATATATTATATCCTAAAATTTTTCAAAACTGTTCTTCCCGCCAAAAAACCAGAGGGAGGGGCTCTAAAAAGTTATCGAAGAACATGGATGCAACGTAATGCGGCGTTCACGTTATAATGTCCCCAAAATGTTCAAAACTATGTACATCACATTATGCCAGGCACACTGTTTAATACAGGGTGTCGTAAATATACTCATGTTTTTAATAAATTTTTTAAACGTAGCTAGTTACGCGTATTACAACTTCTCGACACTTTCAGGCACACCGTGTCTTCTGATGGACAGTGTTTCGAATTATTTGAAAATAATGTTCATATGGGCTAGATACAAATATCGTAAATTTTGAAAAACTACACAGGACAGTTTACCAATAAACCGCATTAGGTACACGCGGTGTCCGTCATAGTTAATTTGCGCCAAATTGGTAGCTACGGGTGTGTACGACAATGTCAAATAAAAAATATACTAGCTAGGGGTGTGCGGTACACCCTCGGCAACTGATTTATAGCATGAGGTCTCGCACCCTGACTGTCTATACGGTAGAGTTGCGACTACTGGAAAGGAAAAGTTCCAACCAACGGGGACATTATGACGTGAACGCCGCATAATTTGTTCATGAACATGGGTATGGTATAAGTTGGTTGTTCAAGAACCTAGGGTCAGGATGTGGTGGTTAATCTGGGAGGTCACAACCTTAGAGTGATTAGGATGAAAACAAGAGCGACATAAGCCGTAAGGTTTATTATGTCAAATCTGAAGAGTGTGCCGAAAAGTCGTTCGTCATCGACTCTTGATTATACTAAATTAAGCACCGTTTTCGCTGCGAAAGCTTCCCATGCTTAAGAATGTCCGCGTACATCCTGCGCGCTACCGTTAAAGACATATTGTACGGAATACCATTCCTATTTTATGTATATAAATCTTATGATGCATCTGACATTATCAACGTCCCGGCAGTCTGTCGTCGAGACAGTCACATTTCTATCAGTGAGATGTGCCTTCTGCAAAGATAATTTATTTTGGCCCTATAATGAGTCCATAGGGTGCAAGGTTCGTGCATGCACTTTCCAGTCAACTCTTTCAAAGACCACACTGGTGCATGGAATACCATGAAGTATATTAAGTAATTTGAAATTTTATTTAGCTATTTCCCCACAACCGGGTTAAATATAGGCTGTCTAGGACACGGTAATATATAATACTTGGGATATCTTATACGATGCCGTTTTCCTTGAACAGAGTAAATTCCACCAGCAACCGTACATGGTCACAGCTGCCACATGTTCTATCTTTTATAACGAAAACGTCAGATTTAAACTGTTTTTACTACAAACACCAGCTATTTAAATAATTTCAGGCTAGGCGTAATTTTAACAGCATATTAACAAAACGTATGTGGTAATAATTTAATATATAGGCAAAATTGTCATCAGTACAAAAATAAATAAGTTTAGGTGACTATTGGGTAGTGAGTTGTACTTTGTAATTATCACTGAGATGCTAGAGATTTCTTGTACATTGTTGATATAAAAATACGTTTTATCAAACAATTACTGCTTAATCAAACAATCAATAATTACTATTAAAGCTCCTTTAACAAGCGTTGGGCATGGGGAGGTTCGCGAGAGGACGGCAGCTCAGACGGGGGAATTAATTTAAAAATGTTAGGAAATTACAATTTTTCTCATTTTTGTCTTAAAATTACTGGAAATATTTTGAACAATTATTTCATATTTTGCGTTATTTTCTCTTTTCTCTTAAAATTTCCCACATTTTTTACTAATTTTTGCCAAATTTCCGAAAATTTTGTGCACGCTTTCGGACAGCGAGGGAGGTAGGGTGAAGCCTGTAGGTCGGAGGAGAGAGGGGTGTAAATGTACGCTGGAATTAAAGCTCCCGAGCCGCAGCTACCACTATACGTACATGTGACGTAAAGCTACGGAAACTCAAATATATACCATAAGCAATATTTATAACAAGCATTTCTTATGTCAATGGCAATAACCAGATTGTCAATTTCGATTTTATGCGGGAATAAGTATATGATATACCCCAAAACTGTCCACAAAAGTAAAAACCGTTTCAATTGGCCATTGGAGCAGAGTGAAACTAAAAGTGAATTGCTGGCAAAGAGGTAGTGTATATTAATCAGCATTTTCTTATTTTCATTTAGCCTTAAAGCCATCTGGCGGAAATCTTTAGTTTCAAAAATCAAAAGTTCTAATGTGATTTCAAAATGTCGCTTGTATTTCCAATGTAATTTGATGTATCCAAGTGAAAAACAACTTACTCGAATCCTTTGCCATGAAAAAAGATTCAGGCCAAACTTGTTGGTGGTACTTAGTGGATAGTTCACCACAGTTAAACTGAAGAGGGGAAATAAATTTTGTTTATGTTTTAAGATGGAAAAATATAATTACTTAGTGTTGACTGCACCTACAAATTTTCTGGGTGAGTTCAATTTATTAAAATCCATAAATTTTCAAATTACAAGGTAACTACTATGCTATACTACAAGTATCTACGAAATTACTGGGTGTTTAAAACTTTAAAGAACCCACAAAATTTTAAATTTCTTGGTGCTATGTAGAAGCCACATAACTTACGGAAAATGTTTTATTTCAAAATTTTTTGGTATTACAGAAAATCACTAATCTTTAAAATTTATAATACAAAAAACGTTGAAAACACAAAAAACATTATTTAAAATTTCAGCAACATGTGCGCTGCCGATCGGAACTCCATATGGTCATTTCACTTACCAATCTCAGATTGGTGGAATTTCGCCTGGAACAACGTTTTCGTACACTTGTGACACAGGATACGTTGTTGTAGGCACAAATCCGGTGACGTGTCAGGCCGATTTGACATATGACGATGTTACAACGTGCAAAAGTATGTCTATGTACCTACTTCTTGATGTGTAGTAATCTGCGGGAACCAAACGAAAGTTAGGAACTCACTAAAGGGATGCTCAACAAACAGATTCGATAAATGTTAACTTCACAATCGATTTCATATTTTTTTCGCGTAAATGCATTCAGAATTTCTAACAATCAGTAGTTGAATATAATACGCTGCTACCGCGATAAGATGTATGCCTAGATATAGTATAAACTCAAATCGAAATTGATTTCTGTTATGGACTGAAATGAATCGTTTAAAACACAATTTCGCACAATCTAAATCAAATTGATTTAAGCAAAGACGAATGTATTAACGCTGAGATTTATTGAAAGTAGAGTGACTCAATTTGAACTGATCTCAGCCAGTTTAATATCGGTTTTTTTTTAAATTCCAGTTGACAAAGCTGTTAGCAATGAATTCTATTTCCGTTTGTACATTATTAGTGTACTACTCTAACCTAGTTATATGAGCAACCATCGAATGTATTTCGTCCATCAGTGTTATACAGGAGAAAATTAAACTGACCATATTTTACCTCAACTTTTTGTGAGTTATCTGAAATAGCACATATGAGAGATAAGACAAATAGAGTAACACAATAACACACATATGCGCGCAAAGATCAATCATTTATCATTAATGAAACAATCAATAAATTACTTAACCACTCCATAATTCATTTGATGCATATCCAAAAATTGCATTCAAGTGATTTACATTCAGGTAATATAGTTCCTATTAATATTTAATCAGTACTCAATCGACCCCTGCAACGTGCATATTCGATGCTGAACGGATGCCATCAGACGACCTGAATGTTCTGCGAGGGCGCCTGTCCCTCTTTCCGCAGCGATACCAACACCCTGAGGTCATTGAATTTTTGGCAGGTGTCGCTGCATCAGCACGCAAACATTCGCGAAGCTACTCAGGAGCCGAGTTCGCAGCATCCTACTGCGGCCGCCAGCCTAAGCGACCATCTATGGCACTCTGTCAACAACAACAGCAGCGCCAACTGCAACAACAGCAGTGCAAACCAAACGCCATTGCTCAATCCTACCGCGACCAAAGGCGAGAATGATAATCACGACTGAAACACCGTGTTGCATTGTCGAAGTCGTCGCAAGCAATCTGACGCAATCCCACGCAAGTCTGTCGCAAGCAATCCCATACAATGAAACTCGGGCAGCGAATCCGTCAAATACTAAACAAAACGGGACCGGGGGACACGGTCATCGATGCGTTATGGGGACTGGATCTCCGTCACCTAATGTCGTAGCCAAAACGCCACCATACGCTCAGCAGCTCGTTCGTCGCTTCCCTGCTGGATTCGATGAGCTAAGCGTCCGCCGAAAGTAGTATAGGGGGAATCCGGTCCAGGAAACATAGCGTGTGTGTTCTATGTTTGTAGGATCGAGGATTGGTGGAGCTGACCCTGAAAATATTCATCCGTAACCTTGAAACGCAAACTAACACTGGTATAGTTGATATTTCTAGTCCACCATCAGTATAAGGACAATGCCGAACACGTTATATATTACTTGCGTGATATCAAAAACCCGCGATGCCCACAAGGGTTACAACGTCGCTACTAGTGACAGGGTTTCAATGATATGACGGGTATCTAATATCTCGCAATTTTGCATTTTTCTATTCGCTCAAATCATATGGAAGCCTAATCAGTATAATTTAACGCACCACACGCGTGTAATCACTAATAAACCCTCCACCAAGAAAAAATTCATTCGCTTATATAAACATATCAAAAGACCACTTTATATATGTATGTCTATACCATGCCTACAAGCCTTTTCCTCACACGTTTCTTAAATTTTCTAACACGTTCCCAATCATGTAACATTTTAAAACTTTCCACGACGATTTTATTAAATATACAATTTTTTTTGTAAACAAACTTCACGTCATCTCTGTGTTTTTAACTAGTTTAATCCTTTTATTGTAGCAATTTTATCTCGCCTTTTCGCATTAAGTACACTCAAATCTCTAATCTTTTTCGAACCCTTCAATCATATAACAATATCATTATACACAATTATGGCACAATCTTAAATCAAAATTGGCTTTGTGCTAATACCGTCACTTTGAACAATTCTCCTCGGGTAAATGTATGTTAGACTGTCACATTTTTGTTCGTATTGTAATAGTTCGGTACATTTCATTCTGAAACCATAATTAGTCCCTCCAGCCTTCTCTTTGCTACATAATACACTCTCAAATATGTCTTTATCTACATTGTTAGTAGTCTTTGAAAGTCCTTTAGTCGACACTTTAGTTGCTCCATCGTCCTGCCACCCGAAATAAGTTTTTGAATTAAAGGCAATCATTCCGTCTCCCTTCCACTCCAATTTAAATAGCCCTGGTGTTCTTTGGGAGTAACTGTCAATGGCGAAATACGATGGCATCTGAGAAGTAAAGCGATGGCGAATGGACGGATCGGAAATCATGGATGGTAGATCTTCGTTGGCAACCGCAAAGTAGAAGCTGTCGGTATCCATCTGGATTAGCTGGAAATTCTCCTTCCCTAAGTTTCGTAGTAGGAAAAGGTAAAACTCCAACATGCATAGCTTCGCGTATTGGTATACGAAGAATGGAATTATGTTCGGGAGATCCATGATAACCTGTAAATAACACACGAAATTAGCAAAACAACATAACGAATTTGAAAAGCCTAACCGGCATTATAAATTAAATAAACACATACAATTAATAGCTTGAATTAAAAAAACTTTGAATAACACTCTAAATAAGCTTACTCATATCCTTCAAAAGTTGCTGGGAAACCAATATAACCTTCATTAACAATCACTTTAAACAAACTTCTTTCAACTACCAAATCGACATTACAAATAATTACTACTAACATACACACGCAGTTTGCCCTACAATATTTCTAGCTTTTCACATTTTCTTTCAACCAGTTTCGCACCCTAAGCATTTGAAAATACTCCATAAAACTGTCTATAAATGCATTCAATATAATCTCTTAATTAACACATTACACTACATACTTACATACTTACTACTACACTACATACTTTGCATACTTACACTACTCCGCTATTAGAATTACTAACTAAACTTTTCTTTATTCATGTGCACTTGGTATATACCATCGCTTATCTTATCCATCTTTTTGAACAGCCCATCTCGTACCATTGACCTTGCTTCGCCGGCTGTTTTAAAGCTAACGTCTTCAAATCGTGTTTTGTCCGTAGCCAGGCGCCCATAACAGCTATTGCCGAATAGTTTTAGCATCTCGCCCAAAATCTTCTTCGACTCGTCGGCATCGGCCTCTCGGCGCCCATTAGCTACTTCCTCACTGAGATGTTCGAAAGCCGCTACTCGTTGATATTCTATGAATTGGTGGATTAGGGTTATTTGTAGACCGCATTTCGTTAAGTAAAATTTGAGAAGCGGTGTCGCTAGAAGTATCTTGGTCCCGTGGTATGATCCTATAAGGGCTCGTCTAGGCGACTTCATAATTCCATGTTCTTCCGCGTAGACCCTCATTTCCGTTCCAATATCGTCTATGCTTATCTCCGTGTTCTTAAACAATGGAGGCATCTCTTCCCAAAACTCCCTAGTTTTTCGTTCCAGTACGGTACCTGAATGTGCACCTCCGCTATACCAAAAGCCTTATCGTCCCTTATTGCTGCCACTATATCTTTCACCTTCACTACATCCTTCTCGAAGCAACTGTTAGCATTAATCTTCTTCTACCCACTCCACTCTGGACTGTCGATTTTTTCCGTAATATACTCGGCAAATCTACATTCTTTCTCCCATATAAATTCACAATCCATCGCTTCGAAGAATTCGTGTTTTCTTTTAGTGTCGCTCTGTCTCTTATAGTAATTTTCGTCTCTCTTGTTTAAGCCTACACACCAACAACCATGCCAGTAGCAGCCATCGAATTCAATAACAATATCTTTTTCGTTTCCATACTTTCCATTTGCTACGTAGCCGTCCGCATAATATCTGCTGCTGCTATTTTGAAATGCTTTTTGTCCGCCGTTGAATCTCTGTTGTATTACCACATCCTCTCTGCCAAGTCGTGAACACAATTCTCTCCGCACGTACTCAAGGTAGTATCAACTCCTTCACACAATGAGTGTAGCTCTGCGTCCGTTTCATCTTTATATTACCATTTCGTGGTACACCCTCATCGAAGTCCTGTCACCTACCATCATTTGCGGCCACCTCCTCGCCAGCTTCACGAAGCTCCGTGCGCCATATCGAAAACACACCCGTTGGCATTTCCTGACACAGCGACCACAGACACAATCCATTAGCATCGTAGCCCAATATTTTTGATACTGGCTTATCACCTCTAATTCGTGTCTTTCCGGCTTCGTGATAGCGATGAAATACTATGGATGGACCGCCTACAATATTTTCTTTAATTAAGCCATGTATATCTTTCGATTTCTCATTGAATAGCGTAAACAGTCCACCATTAGGTAGCCGTTGAAACATACGCTTCATAGCAACACCGGGTAGACTGATAGCCTCCTTAAACATATCAACGCCCCACGATTCGAAGTGATCAAACATCTTCTCTACGGCCTCCAGAAACGGCACCACGTCTAAGTTGTTGTACCACTCCAGCATGTCTCCCATAGTTCTGAAACCTTGTTGCTTCCACACATTTTGAACATATTCATAATCCTCTTCGCTAAGTTCTTTCTGACGTAGGGTGCTATAAAATGCACTTCTCGGTGGTAATTCTGTTAGTTCAAGTTGTGCCAATGACCGGAACCACTCATAAGGCCATACACCTTTCTGTTGCGGTACGTTAAATGCCCGTAGGAATTTGTCGTAACTCGTCCCTGGAGCTACATAGTTTGTAATATCTAAAAATATCATATTGTCGGTGGATATACTCATAAAAGAGTTGCTTTTGGCTATAGCATTGCCCAGCTTAGCTCCACGATGAATTAAGTGTAGCACGTAGTATTGCTTGATTAAATTTAGATCAAACTTTCTACTATTAAATCCCAAGACTACGAGTTGCTTTAACCAAGCTTCAAAACGTCGCAACAAAATTGTCCATTTTCGTGTTTCGTATGCACGGCCCTTTGCTTTCTGTAACGCGTCTTCGTCGCCATCTTTTTTGCACTTCTTCAACCATTTCTCACATTTTTTTTCCGCACTTTTTTCTTTCAAACTCTTATAAACGTCATTATATTTTTCTTCCATAATGTTCAAAGCACATTCGGAAATTTCCCATAAATAGGCATCCATTTCTGCAACTATGTCTTCGGATTCACCAATGAAGCACCGCGGTTTCCTGTACTCGGGAACATTACTACACGCGGACACACTAGCTGGTATAAGTCTTTTGGTATAAACCAGTTTTCTTTCACTGAACGACACGTTTTCATTTTCTTCAAACCTGGCTTCGAAATCAAATGTTGCTCGGAATCTGTAGAAATCATCATCTATCTGGTATCCCTCCTCTCGTAGTTCGCTATGTATAGTTTTCGGAAGACCAAAACCGCAGCCTTTGTAGATGTACTTCGTCTCCGTCACACCACATATAGTAACATGCCGCTTGTAGTTATCAATGCGATCCCAAAGTTTATTGCAATTGCTACACCGCCACGACTTTGTATATCTCTCTAGGTCGCTTATATAGGAAAAATGATCGTCGAATAGGTTTATATTTATTGTTTCATTATACATTCCTCGAGATTTGTGTATAAGTGTTGCTGACGGATGCTTTGGGATATCCGATATTTGTTCAGTCACTGTCGAAATATTTTCATCTATTTCGGCTTCCACATCTGTCGTATCTGCAATACTACTTTCTTCCGTCATCTCCTTCTCAGCCATATCGTCAATAAACCCATTACGTCCTTCTTCTTCTTCATCTTCATATTCGCTGTTATCGCTCGCTAGCTCGTCGTCACTGTCATAATCGTTTGCGTGTATTTTGTGAGAATCGAAATCTGGTTCCTTAACATGTCGCATTGCTTTTTGAAGAATAGATTCCTCTTGGACATTTAGTTCATATACGGCAATATTTATTTTAAACATGTCTTCTAAATCGTAGAGATCATCCGTGTTGTTAACGCCCAGAAACGTTTCTGTACTGGCGCACCACTTCTCGCATAGCTCTTGGACCCGCTGTTCGAAACTCTCGTGCTGCTCAATTCGGTATCCTTCATGAAGGGCTAGATATCGGAAGAAGCATAAATTATCTTTATACGCTCTGCCGTAATTGTCGTTGCACAACCCGATAATACTCTTGTTATTTGTTATGTAGTCTGGTAGACTTATTGGACTACCAACTAGAGTATGAGGAATTATCTTATTAATTATAATTGTCACGTTTGTCACTCTATTTACCACTAATTTAGTATTCGGCCGCTGCTGTCGTGCCCACTCCATTATGTCGCCTTTATTGACTTATTCCACAAAGTTCCCGAAGTCGTCGCGGTTGCCAATGAACTTGGGCTTGTCGAAGTAGCGGGTGTTGTTGCTGCCGTAGAAACATGACTCCTCGTTTGTTGTTATGTTGCGTAGCACGAAACCGAAGTTGACATTCCACTTGGCCTTCCACTTCTGCACCTCGTATACCTTCGATAGACAATCGTTTATGTAGCTCGGTGATAGATTAGCCAGGCGAAAGTTGAACCGATCCTGGACAGACCTGCTGCGGTGGTAGTGAGTCCGTATCTGATGCCAATTTTCCCTGACAAGGCAATACTCACCACTGTACAATACAGCGACCTCTGGTGGTAGGATAGTTGGCTTCAGCAACATCTGTCGCGCAACACGAGGAAATTTTGCCTCTAACGCCGCGAGTGGCTCCGATGCTTTCCGCTTTATAACTGCTTGCTTTTGATGGAAATTCTGGATGTGACGATACAAATGGGACGTCTTGGAAAATTTCTTGTCGCATAAGGGGCATTGGTTGCCTGTATTCGGTGGTGCAGCTTTATTGCCGCGGTGAACTCTTTGTATGTGACGATCCAAGTTGTCTGTACGAGTAAACACCACTTCGCATATGGGGCATCGCATAGATACATCATTGCCATGAACCGTTCGCATATGTCGCATTTGATTTCTTTTATTCGTAAACTCCTTGTGACACCGTTCGCACCACATTTTCTGTAAAAAAAAATAAGTTATCCACATACTAGGCACATATTATTTAACAAAAAAATCCTTGAAACACAAAACTATTATATTCTAAAATAAACCGCTCTTGACCTTATGCGTCTTTCACACAGAAGTGCGTGCACGAACTGCACACCGTAGACAAGGCGCTCAACGATTTCACGTAAAATAAAGATAACTTCTTTCCATTGCACACAAAATAAAGAAGACTTCTTTCCATTGCACGAAAAATGAAGACAACGGCTTTCCATTGCCCGCAAAATGCTAATAACACATTTCCATTACCACATGTCGAGTGAAATCTTGCTGACCATTACTATATGGCTAGAGCAATGGTACCTTCTATATTTATAGCTTGCGTGCAATGGTTGATACCATATCTACATCAACGTGCAATCGCGTCAACCATATCTGCCTGTTTGTGTAATTAGCAATGGTAGCGTCTATATTTATAGCTTGCGTGCAATGATTGATACCATATCTACAACAACGTGTTGGTGTGTACCTCCAGTTTGTTATTGGTGCCCCATCTAGTTTGATGGTGGTGCCCACTGCAGTTTGATGGTTGTGTGACCCTCCAGTTTGTTATTGGTGTCCCCCTCCAGTTTCTTGTTGATGCCCCGTCCAGTTTGTTATAGGTGTCCCCTCCGGTTTGTTATTGGTGCCCCCTCCAGTTTGTTATTAGTGTCCCCCTCCAGTTTGATAGTAGTTTCCACCTACAGTTTGTTATTGGTGTCTCCAGTTTGATGTTGGTGCCACCTTCCAGTTTGATAGTAGTTCCCCCAGTTTGATATTGGTGTCCCCGTCCACTTTGTTATTGGTGAGCCCCTCCAATTTGTTATTGGTGTACCCCTCCGGTTTGAAAGTAGTCTCCCCCTCCCGTTTGTTATTGGTGTTTCTCCAGTTTGATATTGGTGTCCCCTCCAGTTTGTTATTGATGCCCCTCTCCAGTTTGATTGTAGTGCCCCCTCCAGTTTAATATTGGTTTCCATCTCCAGTTTGACGGTGGTGCTCCCTCCAGTTTGATATTGGTGTCCCTCTCAAGTTTGATATTAGTGTCCCCCTCCAGTTTGTTATTGGCGCCCCATCTAGTTTGATGGTGGTGCCCCCTCCAGTATGATAGGGGGGCACCAATATTCATAACTCATCGTAGGATGGAAGTCGATAAAATTTTTATTCGATAGAACAAATAATGATGTGCCCTTTGGTTGAACGCGAACAGCTCCTAACCTATCTTCGGGGTCAAATTGGCAAACAAACAGATTTTTAAGAGTTATCAATTTTAAAAGTCATATTTGGCCTTATGGGTACCAGTATTTGCAGCTCATATCTCGCGACACAGGCTTCGTAAGCCGAGACAACCAGAATCATCTCATCGAGATCTACAAGTTTACTAACCACGACTTATTGCGGGACCACTCCTGGGTGAAACTGGAGAGGATGGCACCTCTATCAAACTGGAGTGGTCATTATTATCAAACTGGAGGGGGACACCAATATCAACTGGAGGGGCACTATATCAAACTGAAGGAAGCACCACTATCACAAGGGATGCAGATATGGTAGCGTTGTTGCAGATATGGTATCAACCATTGCACGCAAGCTATAACTATGGGCTCTACCATTGCTATTTGCACAAAGACCAGATATGGTTGATGCGACTGCACGTTGATGTAGATATGGTATCAACCATTGCACGCAAGCTATAAACATAGAAGCTACCATTTCTCTAGCCGCATAGTAATGCTCAGCAATATTTCACTCGACATGTGGTAATGGAAATGTGTTATTAGCATTTTGCGGGCAAAGGAAAACCGTTGTCTTCATTTTTCGTGCAATGGAAAGAAGTTAACTTTATTTTGCGTGAAATCGTTGAGCGCCTTGTCTACGGTGTGCAGTTCGTGCACGCACTTCTGTGTGAGAGACGCATTATTTCCATGCACGTACCATGACAGGTATAGATACTACAAGCAATCGATTTACACAGACAATTTGACAAATGCTTTTCTTAATACTACACGACGTACTTTTGCTTGAATTGTGTCGGTAACACTGAGCTGAGCTAATACATATATAAAACTCGATCAATAACAACATATTCATACAACCAAAAGTGTGGCTTATCCAACTACCAAAATATATACTATAGCTAGAAACCAGAACCCTTC
>JASANE010002339.1:0-40754 GCA_030248225.1 Trileptium ribeirensis | reverse complement strand
ATGTTTATGTACATCTACTTCGTTCAGTTACGTATTGTACTACCTCCCATCAAATGATGAATGCGGTAGAAGGAGGTTGCCAAAGCAAACTTAAGCAATCTTATTGCACAGAAGAGCATAGGGATTCCGGAGCATAGGGATTCATCTACTGACGAAAGGCTACGGCATTATCGAAATTTGAAATGACGATAAGTCCTTGCGAAATTTATGAATACTCTAATGCAGTAAAAACAATTCAGTATTGATTTGACATCCTACTTTGTAGTGTCACACACGGTAACATACTGAGCGAACGGAAGCGGTTTTGGTTTCATGAGTTGAAAAATTTTCTTCGTATTAGTAGCTTTTCTACGTGGTATTAACATACATAGTATGCTCAAAAAAGTAAGAAAAATCACCCATACTACTAGAGCTTCGAAAACTGTCTCCCTGAGTTAACCATAACTGAATCATTCGACAATTAAATACTGGAATATTTAAATGGAAACAATTGACAAATATGACTTTAGACGAGAAACAGCATTCAAATAATGTTCAGCGACCCAAAATCGCCCATAAATAATATTAAAGCCAATTATTCAGGGTGGTGGCACAAAATGTACCACTAATTATTAAATAACTTTGTTTTAAAACAAACCCATCAAAACAACTGTGATTTTTGTGATAATATTTTAAACGTTAGCCAATGAAATGGTTACGGCGTCTCGAATATAGTATGACTTGTGACTGATTTGACTTGATGAGGTTAAAACAAGGTCTTAGTAAATCACACCAAAAAGACTGATTCTGGTCAAACGAAGCCCATATAAAGTGGAAGCCTATTTTCAGAAATACACTAAAATAGTCGTTACATCGGTGTTTACATTTTACGAATTTATGGTAACATACTGGTATGTTCCACAAGACCTTGACTGTAAGCGAGCGCAATGTCAGTAATTCACAAAAACTTATTACAAACCTGTCGGCACTGGCTGATATTGAATTTCTTTAGCGGAGTATAGGCGATATGTAGTCCCCACAACCATAGGTAGTAGAGCCTTGTATCGTTTAAAATCAACTAATTCATGATGTAGATTTTAATTGCCATAACTCAGCATCAGATGGTCTAATCGGTTTCCCCGATCGCTAATAATGTTTCACTTAATATGTTCTAGCTAAACATAAAGCTATACGTTGCCTTTACTGTTAAATCATCTTTTTGGCCATTTTGCACTATATAAACTTTATAATATTATTACCAACAAAAATATGCGTGGAATAGATTAACAAATTTCACTGAAACCACTGTTAGTACAATCCTACATATGTTCTTCATGTACGTGAGCATATATTTGACAACCCGAACTTCTGTTCCTGAACAGAAACTGTTGGGTCATCATGAAAAATTGAATTCTGTTATCAGTTATATTCAGGATTTTCAGTATCACTTTTAGGAAATTGCAGGTACGGCGAAATCTCAAATTTGTGATATCATAAGACACATGAGGACTATGTTTAGATTCGTTTTTAGTATTTATTTCCAGCCGACCTGGTTTCCAATTGTGTGGCAAATTTAGTTAAAAATTTTAGAGAATTTTAATTCCATTCCAGTGACACTCATATCGCACCCTGGAGCTGACATTATATATATGTCCACGTTACCCTAAATTAATCTGATACTTATAGCGCCTTTCATTAAAATGCACCAATTAATTAATATATATCCGTGAAATCATACCCTCAAACTGTAATAATTGGGAAACAGAACACTGCCTAAGTCTAAAGTTAAAGCGTTAGTCAATGGTTCGCAAAGCAAGCCTTTTTAATATTTTTGACATAGTGAACCTGTCTCAAGGTCGTAAATAAACCGACATGATGTCGCGAACCATCTGTCATTTGTTATTCCTTAACGAAAATCAGTAATAAGGTAAGCCCCAGCAAGTAAGTACATATTTTCATCCACGTTCCAGCTGTTAATTACCTATAATTAACGCAATGCAATCAATGGGTTAACAGTTGCTTGCTGCGAATTTCAACGAGCCCATGACTGATATTTCTATAATTTTGACATTGTTCTGTTCAATCCAAGCTTATAACTCAATCATTACTGATATGTTGTGAAATAAGTGTGTTATTTACAATTTTTACAATCTACAACAGTTACCTCGGAAATAATCTTTATGGCTGTTGACGATAGCCTTCGATCAGAAAGTATCACAGTGTAAGTGACTATATTGATTCAAAACCAGATTTCATAACTAGGCTATTTTTGTAAGTATACTTAAACAGACTGTGATATTTTCAGGGTGTTATACGTGTGTTATACGTAACTGCAACTGTCCAGTGCTGTACATACCTGCCCCTACCGCCTGTGGAAGGCGGAACCCGAAAAGGATACGCGCAGCTAATCAAGTTTTCGAAATTTTTAGCACTTCGCGACATTTACGGCCTTTAAAATAAAATTTCAAAATTCTGCCCCGGCCCCTTCGGGGCCCGGCCCCCCCTTACGGGGTAGGGGGTGCAAAATCTGCCCTGGATATTTCATAGAAACCCTATCAAGATTATTGGTAGAAATTTACCCAATTGTGTTAATAGAAATACCGGGCATTTCGTGGTATCAGTCACATAATTTTGTCGTTAATTACACATTGTGCGTTGCGATTTACTCATGCGACGGTAGTTGGGATTTCGATACTTGCTGACGCTTTGTATATACTTATACATGCAAATATTACTAAGAAATATTTTGATCCGGTTATAGTTGGTATATCAAAAAAGTATAAATTTGTATTGCGTACCAAATACGACATGCCGTGTAAATTAGCATCTGAAAGCGTCGGGTGGGACGTATGTCCATAATCCCGACTCCAACTGTAGCCATAAACGAAGCTCATACCGCCCCGCAAATGATTTTTTGTCATGTCTCGCAGCTCATGGAAATTGTTGTGATGTTTGTGACAACTATAACAGCGTCCTAATGGAAAGCTAAATTTTCATGACACTGAAATCTGCTTTTGATCCAAATTTAACTCATTCAGTTACACAAATGGAATCGCTGTTGTTCTTGTGTTTCATAAAATTTTTTTTGATGTATGACAATGTTGGCTCGTAAAACTGCCCTGAAACAACAATTTACACACTGTCGTTCGATATGATGTTTTCAAAGGCGATAGCGAACAGGCGAATAAAAACTATATCAAATAATGTTTGGTTTTAAGGTAACCTACCAATCACTTCTCCGTTTTTTGATTGTCCTGGATTATCCCAATCGTAATATATTACTTCTTTGTACCATGAATCTACTGCACTCGCACCTTGAATACAAATATGAAAAAGGTCAATTGAACCAAATGAACAGTATATATCTGTTGGGCTGAGGTATCCTAGATTATTCCAATCGTAATATATTACTTCTTTGTACCACGAATCTACTGGTCTCGCACCTTGAATACAAATATGAAAAAGGTCAATTGAACCAACTGAACGGTATATATCTGTTGGGCTGGGGTATCCTGGATTATTCCAATCGTAAAATATTACTTCTTTGTACCATGAATCTACTGCATTCGCACCTTGAATACAAATATGAAAAATGTCAATTGAACCAACGGAACGTTATATATATCTGTAGGGTTGGGCTATAAATATATCGGCAACAATTTATGCAAATTAATTTAATATCCAAATTAACTCGCAGTTAAATAAAATTTTTATTAAATTAAAATTAAATTAAATAGCAGTTTATGCATTTATGTCAATTTTGCAAATAGGCTGGTGTTTGTCAATAATTTTCCCCAAATGTTTGCCAAATGCCCAGATTTTGCGCGCGATTGCGGCGCCATGGAAAGGCGGGGGGTGGAGTGCGAGTCCTCATAGAAATAAGCCTGCCCACCGAAAAGAAGAGCCTGCCCACCGAAGCTTCGAAGAGTTCCGAGCCTCAGAAGTGTAATCCCCCCTCCCTTACTATAGGCATATGTGGTTAAATTTGGCAGGAACGCGACCTTGTTTGTTGAGAAACACGGCACTTCAGTTGTGTTCAGCTGGTTGTTCTTGTTCATTCCCGTTTTTGAGCGGTTTACCAAGATGTCATTTAACTGTATTGTTCCCACATTTTTGAGCTTTTTGACTAGATGTAACTTCATAGCAATACATAGGATCGTGATAGTGGAGAGCTTGCTCAGCTGTTGTGGCGTATATACCGTATACTTAACGATTTGGTTAACGTTCATGATCAGTTGTAAGATTATAGCAACGTTTCTTATTTTTAAGACCTGCTGCTACAGTTTTATCGTACGTATCAACTCTGACTTAGATGGCTTTAGCTTTATTCAAGTTTTTTTGCGATTTTCCGATATCGTTCAATCGGGACTCGATTCATTCGAAGCAGAGCATCAGGTACAGTTCATTTTACTGTTTACTAATGAATGAGAGTCACCCGAATATGGCTGTTATGCGGTGTTTATGCTATAAAGGACCCTATATAGAAGTTTTGTCTCCCCTGCGTGTCTCTGCCACCATCTATTATATGGTGTCTTGGACACCATAGTGTTTACGGTGGTATCGTAAGATAGTATACATAGGCAATGTACTGTCAATGATGCCATGGTGTAGAATACAAATAAAATTTTTTAAAATATTATATGGCGTTAGCTATACCATGCTGTTATTTACACACTTTATGCAATGTGCTTATGTATGGTGTACTTGATACCGTAAAACAATAGGCAGATCTATTCGCTATAATTAAGGTGATTTTGTTCCATACTCCATCTGTTTTATTATACATTGTAGTCATGTACTGTGCAGCACTTTGGTGTAGACTATTGGAGACAAAACTTCCACATGGGGCATTATATAATGTAAACTCCCCATTAATATAAAGGACGTGGGAGCTCAAATACACCTTGTCAAGCGACAACATATGCGAACAGACTCAATGGTAACAAGCTTATACAAAGATCAGCTGAAGATTCCCGTAAAATTTTCATAAATTCTGCATGAAAAACAAAAGCGTTATCAATGAGCTCTCGGTGATTTGCACAGAAAGATTCTGGCTTTGACGACCCGTCGCAAGACTAACTAAGTGCATTTTTTCAAACTTCATTTGACTTTGATGAACAAATAACTGGCTCCTTCACGCAATTAGAGTGCAAATGACAATTAAATAATATGCGTCATCCAAAAAGAAATGTGTGCACTATCTCGACATCGTACGCATCTATAAACGTGTGTATGGAAACATTACATTCCATATTATGTAACAACCAACGTGAGTTGTTATGCCAAGCGGGTTCTGCGTAACAACTTTGATGCTTCGTTACGTATAAGCACATGTATGTAACACCCCAGAAATTTCATATGGCCCTGCCGAAGTTGTGCCGATCCCCTGTTGCCCAACGCGCCACCTGACCCCCCGCATCCCCTCGGCACCGTAAGCTCCGTCAAGTTTCGCGAAAATGAGAAACATTAAGGAAACTTAAAGGCCACTTTAGCAAACGTTGCCGAAAATTAGCAAAATGGCGAAAATTGAGCAAAATTGGTGAAATTATGAACTTCTACAAATTTCGACAATCTACCTACCTACCATACCCACCCCAAACCAACCGGACGACTTCCTTAGAGGCCGAAGACCGACATCACGCGTCGGTTGCACTGGATACAATACCCGAGCTCACGGACCTTGAGCATGTATGGTTAAGACTGCTCGTAATAACAGTCGATTGTAACAACATTCAACCGTAAGAAATAGAACGTAACAGCATTAGCAACGTTGTTACATACAAAGGCATTATGCGCAACAATATACCAAAGATTTTACACAGAACCCGTTTTGCGTAATAAATCACGAATGTTGTTACATACTATCGAATGTAATATTTTCATACACATGTGCGTATATGCTTACGACCTCGAGCAAGGGCACACATTTCTCTGTAAACGACGCAATATTTTTAATACTAATACGTCGCAAACGGCAGATAATTTGTTCGGTTCGAATGCAATAAGCCATTCGGTTAAAGCTCCCTGTGCTTGGGATCAAAAAGTTGATTGTCGTGTGCTTTTGGTTATTTTAGCAGTCCTTATATCTTTAGTTGGGCCTTATATTTATAGCAGTCCTTATATCCATCTGTCCATTACTGTCGAAGATATGTGACGACCTCCCCCATCGACCATGTATTCCCGTGAGTTGACTGGCCTTCGACTCCTTTGGCTTTAGGAATAATTATATATATTTGGCGTAGCAACTATATACTTAAATGTGCACTGTACTGAGAAGTCAGACTTAACCCTTTAACGTTCAAATTAAATTGTGTATCGAGCAAGATTTGACAATCTGAACGCGGCACCAGGCATGTAGACCCGCGTTGTACGGGTGACAGACGCCTATGCAAACTGCTAAGCTTTCTAGCTACGGTTGCTAGGCTATTAAACGGACTAAGCAACAACTCCGAGATTAGATAGCTCAGTGAAGCAAAGTAGACGAATAAACAACACAGGTACAAAGCGAAATACTACAAGCCTACATTAAAACAACAGTCCGCCAAGTGAGATGTTCTCATTTGTGGACCGTGGGCATTAGTCGGTTTTAAACTCGCATCAAATTTAAATCAAGAATGATTATTATCCGTTAATTGAAATAAATCCATTTGCATTTTATGTGATATTATGTAAGTTAGACAGAATGCGGGTTGGCTGATGCAAGATATGCGAGTCGCTCTGCTGCAGCTATATGCCATATATATTTCACGAAAACAGCTGTATAATAGCCTCAGCCCTGGATACATTAAAATAAAGCATTTTATTGTACCTAAAATACTCTAGTGGAATAACGTCTGGCAATAAAGTGTTATCTTACATCAAATGTATAGTAAACGCTGCTAGCAATATCGCGCTCTGTCATGTTGGCAGGTAGCTACATGAAGCATACTGATGTAGGACACTTACCGTTTCGGTGCTTAAAGCCTTCCCAGTCCAATGAAATAAATATATTTTCTCCTGAGCCAGAATGTGGAGGACGAAAAATACCTCCGCTTGATCGTCCAAATTTTGGAACCCATTTCTCGGCCCATGCCTGTGCTTTCTGATTGAGAACACTTTTCTCCCGAACAGCAGTCACATTGTGAGCTGTTCGATAGTCGTTTGTTCGGTCCAGGGCTTGACGTCGAAATTCTTCCAGACTGACTGGAAACAAATAAACAATTAGCGTTATTTTCGGCAAGATATAGCTTCATTTTAATAGTTTTTAAATTTATATTGGTTGAAAAAGCTATGTAACTAGTAGCTTGCCTTGTCGCCTTCGCAAATTTTGAGTGTCGAATAGGTGATTTAAAGAGGTATATACAGCTATATTGAGCAGTAACTCATAAAATGACCTAAATATCAGCCTTGATGCTTGGATAGTTGAGGATATATTATATCGCTTATTACGTATATTTATGTGCTAACAACGTGCAACTACACAGTGAAATATATTGGCGGTATATATTATTGTACAGCTCTACAAAATGGAGCCAATAAAACGCCCTCATAGCTATAGAGATTATGGAGAAATTGGCGTTTTCGTGTGTTTTGGTTCTCAAGAACACATCGAAAACCAATCTTTTTTAGCCTATATTGTAAGTAATGGCTGTAGCAGCACAACGAATGTAATTATATAGAAGACAGAATTGTTTACAAGATACGATCAATATCATCCATATAATTTGAGCAGCTGCTGAGATATGTGCTGTTTTCGTTTGATTTGGGTATCATGGGTCCATTTAAAACCCTTTGACCCAATTACTGCATCCCAAAAAAGTCAGGCACCAAAGTTCATTTTGTACAATTTGGCTAATATATCTGCACATGTTGTCGAGATTCTATCCATAAAATATTTTGTCTGACACCTTTTTGAACCCAATAGTGCTAATTCGTCCTAAATTTATGGCAGCAAAAAGAAGGAAACCGTTTTAGCGTCCACCCAAAAGGGCATAAATTGATTTCAAAAGAGCTATCGTTGAAGTAAATCTCCACAAACTCATAAATTTCTACATTTTTCCCGATTTTCCCTTATAATTTTTGCAATTTTGCTCACAAGCGGATTAACAAAGTGCATGCGGATTTTCATAGTTGAAGGTTTCATTATGCCTGTAAATAATTTTATCAATATTATTGCTATTGGTGTTTGGATAATTCATGGTTCATACAAACAATACTTTAATAAAGGGGCGTCGATTTGTTCTCAAATGTTAGAGCGGCGGGGGGGGGGTGTCAAACTGACCGTCATATACGCCATAGGTGTCTATTCTCTGTAACATCTAAGCATACACCTGTCCGCCTACGCTCCGCGAGGCCGTTTGGAAAATTTAGTGAATTTTGGCTGTATTTGTGACAAACTCCATAATAATTAGCTCAAATTGGCAAAAATTTAGTGAAATTTGCTTGTTCAGCTCAATCAACAAGAGTCGAAAAAGTGAGAGGGGACTAGTTCCCTATGCCCCCCCCAGAGCGATGCCCATGCTCTAATAGTTAAATTTATTCCTTACAACATCGACCGTCTTGATTTCGTCCATCACTAAACGGGCCGGTGATTTTTTGACGCCTTGATCTTGCCGTGAATCGTTGCATTGTTGCCTTCACTAATTCGTCGATTTGTTTTGAATTGATCACTTTTGAGCTGGTTGACGTTGCTGCTAAAACACGCTGGCGACAGTATAATTAGCCACAACCACTTCATAGATCTGCTTGTTTTATATTGATATGCGGTGTTGTTAATATATCTCAATTTCATTTTAAGTGAACTTCTCCATAGTATGTTATTACATGAAGTATAGAAAAAATTGCAACCAAAAGTGTTGGATAACGTGTCGGACATTGTTGTGACGGAATGGTATCGGGTATATATATTCGGATTGGGATTACTGATAGAAGTTCGAGAACTCTGTATAATGTGTCCGGATGTCCAAAATCTTCAGCTAGGTTTTGACATTGCGTATATAATAGTATCACGTTGCTACCAAAGGAGTACAAAACTTTTGACTTATATTGCTTCGATAGAGACACAGTGGGTTAATATAATGAGGCTTAGGGTTGTAAATTTCATACCGACACACTATATTTTAGCAAATTGTTACTAAAATTACAAAAATTATTGACTAGAATTTAACCGTTTCGCTTCTTTGTTTTTCAAAACCACCAGATGCGTTGCGTTCACTGTAAACTTTGCTAAGATAATTTTAATTCAGCCTGAGTTGTACTGTTTTAGACGTCTGAAAGCGAACCGGACCGTTTTAGAATGAGTTCCATTAACTCACTCTGTTGAGTTAATGCGTAACCCAGGCTTGAGTAACAATTCTAACACAGACGGAGTTAATTTCACTCAGACTGAATTACAAAAATCCAAAACAGGAACCATGAGTTCGAAAATTAACTAAGCGTTAGTCAGCTTTGTGCAACTCAGAGCTCATGAGATGGATTTGTGTCTAACTCAATATTTTCAAACTCAGGTGTAGGTAGGCTGTTGTGTTTTATACCTAACACAAGTTGCAATTCTATGTCGTATTTCCGCAGTTTTGTATTTATTATCACTAGCAGCATTTCATGATTACTGCTGTTACAAACCTTATTATTAACATTACTGTAGTTTTAAATTATGCCGTACAATGTGTTTGGATTGAAAGCGAAAGATGACAACTGACCTGATTGAGTAACCTTTGAAGACTCCTAATGAGCAGTAAATATCTTCAGTAATAATAAGAACTGAAAAATTTAGCATTTTAAAAAATGTTATGAGAGAATTTTGAATAATCTACTTTTGAAGAAGTCTGGACTAGTGATAAAAACCCGGTAAGAATGGTCGAAGATTACCGGAGCTGGTGCACGAACCTACCTGAATGCATCCTAACTTTGATGTAAACCCAAGTGCGTGAAGATTGTAATATTTGATAGCTTCATATCAGCGAAAGTTACGTTTCGTTATAACGGTAAAACCTTTTTGTACTATACAGCCTGCCGGTGGGTTATATTGTGTCAAAATCACTAAGGTCGTATATTGGATTTAGAGAAAGTTACGTTTCGAGATGCTACATTCTAAAAACATGTACAATTTATATACCTCACGCTACGTAACCAACTTGGACGTGATATGACTCGCCAATCGGTATCCAAAAAAATTTGCAAAAATATTCGCCACCTCCCCCGAACCTGGGGATCTGAAACAGTGGTTCAAGCACACGAGTGGTGTGTGGTGTAATTTAGTGGCAGATGACCCTGTAGGGTGTGAATTTAGTAGTCCACGAACATGGATGGGGTGTAATTTAGTGATCCAAGAGCAGGGGTCGAGGTATAAGTTTGTGGTGCAAGAACCTAGATACGGTTGCCCAAAAACATGGTTGGGGTAGTCATGTTTATGACCACTTTTGTAGGTCATAAACCTGGGGAGCAGGGATAAGACCAAAAAGGACCGCGTCGTACCGCGGTCGATTATAGTTATACAGCAAAACTGAAGAGTGTCCTACTGTTCATTAGAGTCGATCATTATCGACTCTAGCTATAAATTATTACTTAAATCGCCACGCTATGATTTTTGAAAACTATTGAATAGATGAGATAAACGACAGGGGCGGCGGAACAGGGCGCTAGGGGGGGCTAAGCCCCCTGCCCACTTTCGAACATCAACAAGCCATCACATGTGCCTGCGGAAGGCTTGGTGTATTCAAATCCACGATCCTTGTAAAACATTATTAGAATGTTTTATTGTGACAACTTTTTTGTTTTGATTATAGCCTGCTCACAAAATTTTTTGCCTAGTTGCTTTATTTACTACAATATATATACTTACAACACTTACCTTGGCGTGTAATGGTTTGTCATGTTGCTTTGCATAGTCAAGATCGCTTGAATTATTTTGTTTTGTATTTCTCGCATACTATCATCAGTCGCGTTGAAGAAAAAATAATGTGGTTTTTAAACGATGTTATTAATATATATATATATTTTATATATTATTTTATATATCCTCTGGCTGTCTGTGGAACAATTTCCCCCATTAGTTATTCGGGGGATTCTTCAACTGATTCCAAATATTACCCGGTGTTACATAACTAGGTGGACAAATATGATACCGCCTGTATTATAGTTGGTCGTCATGTCCGCGGTCAGGGGTAGGCGGCGAGTCGACCAACTTTGGGGAGAGGGATTGGTAACCCCGTATACTAGCTTTTCGAAATCGAGATTGAACATCCTGCCTGCGCGTATGTCTTAAAAATTTTGTTACCAGGGACGCACTCTTTTAAAATAGAACCACTTAATAATAAAATGATTAGGAGTACCCTAAAAAGTCTTAGAAAAATTCGCCTCGCCCCTGTCGCAAAACTCTCAGCAAAAAACGTCCGCCTACGTGTCACAAATTTTTGTTCCAGCACTGCCAGAGAAAGGAATTTATAATAGACATAAAGTCGTGCTTGTTGGAGTCATGGCGGTGTATTTTTAGAAGAACTAGCATTTAGCATTAGAAACTAACAGTTAGCAATCACAATCCAGTTTTAAGTGCTATTCCAAAGTGTTTGCCATTAGATGTTTACCAACGTCGAGCAAAAATGCTTGCAACTGCCATAACCCGTTAAGGATCTATTAATATATTACTATTAATATTAATATATTACTATATTACTATTAATATAGTAATATAGTATATATTACTATATATTTTATTATTATTATATATTATATAATATTTTTATATATATTAGTATATATTACTAATATTTTTTATTACTAATATAACTATTACTAATATTACTAAAATATATTACTAATATATTTTTTAAATATATTAGTATATATTACTATATATGTTTATTATACTATCATTTATTAATATAATATATATTAATATATTACTATTAATATTAATATATTACATATTTTTGTCCGTCATCAAGCGAGGCTAATTTGTATCGCGTGTCTTTTATCCGCCACGTCACGTTTAACATGTTTTGATCGAACATTTTGCTAACATTATTTTTAAGTTAACGTGGTGCTTCGGGGGTGTCGCAAGATCTTCAAAAGTGGACAGAGTCTCCAAAAAATGTGGAGGGCCAGTCGTTTACATTCATTTTGGTATAACCCCACCAGTTAATTTTGTCACGTTTGTCCGTAAACTGTGGAGTTGTGGGGTTGGCGGCTCCCCCTCTTGTGATGCCCATGCGATGGTTTGAGGTTTCTTGCGTTATAAAACAAGCGTTTCTTGGTTTGAAATATTTATAGTAATTGGATGCTTTGTTCATAAGGCGCTTCGTGTAATAATAGTGTTGCTGTAGGGTATTTTTAATGCCAGGTTCACGATACACGATATTGAATGGTTATGAATATATATAATACATGCCAAAACAGGTGTTCAGTGGGACTACCACCTGAAGCCTCGGACCCCTCCCCGAGGCCCTGGTTTACTCCAGAAGGTACCACTCCATCTCCCTTTGGTGCGCCGCACCCAACCACCACCTCCCCACGAAGCGGCGCGGAAAATTTTGAAAAAATCAGGGTGTAAATTAACAAAAATTTAGGGATAATTGACAAAAATTTGTCTTCGGCGGGGGGCTTTGTGAGGGGGTCATCAACTTTTTCAGCAATCTCCTATGAAGCACCTCCCCTAAAACTCTCTGCCCTTGCACCCCGCTCTGCGCGGACCCCAGCTACTCCTCCTGAAAACTCGGAGCGTCATGACCCGTTATACTAGCTTGCCTAAATCGAGATTTAACCACCTGCCGGCATGTATGTCTTAAAAATCTGGTCTGCTGAGGTCTGCTAAAACAGGGCTGCCTGTCTGTAACCCCCACTTATAAAATCGTTCCGCCGCCCCTGATAAACGATACTCACCTGTACGGCCGCAATACTTCGACGCCACTTGACAGCATGACATTTTACGTGGCTTTCCAGCAAACGAAACGGTACAACTAGCATCTTTGCCGTACGAATCACATAGTTGAATAAACCGGCTGCACGAGTTTCCATGAGTCTCACTAGAAGACTTTCTCGTTGTTAGTTGTTCGTTCGCCTTTTGTTCCGCTGAATGATTAAGAAAAGTAATGTTGCAATAAAAACATGTTAAAAATTAGTCGTTTTATGCTTTTGCGGCGATATTACGATATTCTTGCATTTTAGATCTCATGGGTCATTGAAAATCTCGTTTTGACAATGACAATAGTAACATAACATTTGCAGTTATATAGAGAATGAATTGATCTACGAAATGATACTAAAACCACCCATATATGCTCGGAACTTAGGGGGTGGGTGGGTAAGTTGCGCTTTACCATACTTTATTAACCAGCAGGCTGAAAGAGCCATTTTGAAATCATGGAACGCGCATCATTACTTCTTGGATTGCAATTTACAATTTAGCTTCACTAAATTAAGCACATAGTTAGTGAATCAGTGCGGTGCTGTGTGTTAGATATGTTTAGTAGTGGGCTAACATAAGCGGCATAATTTGACGTTTTATCGAAGACATGAATCAACTTCAGGCTGAAGCAATTTTCTCACAAGAAGCGTCTCTGGAAGAAAGGGTCTCTCCTGTCTACTTGTTTCTGCGCCCCCCCCCAAGTATCTTATAATGGATGCCTAGCAGACTGGCAATATCCACCATATATATATTACAAATTATATGACAAATAAATTTGTTCCAGATTTTAATACGAGTGTTGTAATAAAATGTTGCTCAATAATTATATGAAATATGCCAAAATAGTACCGTTTTGCATCGATAAGATCACACAAGTGTGATTTTGCACATTGGTTTGCTATATGTAACTGTTAAATTGGAGGGGGAGTCGGCCAGTACTGTGAATTCCACCGCTCAAATTTTGGTGGTTCACACCCCCGGGACCACCACTGATCTACACCTACGGCTAAAAATAATACTTTTAGTGCAATATTTGGCAATTTTACTTGGTGATAAACAGATATTACAACTAAAGATTAGGTAACTTGTTTCAACTCTCTTGCAAAATAGTACGAGTCCAAAAAGCACCCTTTTGTATTGATAAAATCACAGAAGGTTAATTTTTTGCTTTCATCGACGGAGCTATGTTATTATAAATCATGTCATCCAATTATTTTGTAAATTCTACAAGTACGCAATTATTAATGTGCTGAAAATAACACAGTTACCGGTAATATTTGATGGTATATTTGATGAGAATCATAACTCAGCAACAGAATATCAGATTAATTATTGAGTCGCTCTCCGTTTGAATTCGATTTTTTAAATCTACGCGTTTTTTATATTTTTACTCAAATCATCTTTTTTATGCAACATGCAAATTCTGAAGTGCCAGCTGCAACAAGCGTGCATTTGGCATTTCTTAAACTAGTTTTGATGAAGCCACTTAATAAATGCATGGGTAAACTTTTAGCTACGCTGCCTACCGTCGTCTTTTGACACTTGTAAAAAGTGCTATCGAAGTAATTACTACAATAACCAACTTAAAATTCAAAAATTTTCTTTCGCGAACGTAGAGCAACTGATTATAAAGCAGTATAGTTTATTTTGGCTAATAACATGCCCTTGTTTGATGTTTTACCACGATTACGTTTCACATATTGTGTCCCGTGTCGCCTTGCATTCCGAATTATTTCGTGGTTTAAGGCATTTAGATTTTTACATTAATTCGTGTAGCTCGCAAACATAGTATGTGCTGTGTAGCTTTCAAAACAGTAAAATTTTGACTTATTAAAATAAATAAATTTTTAATTTATTAAAAAATTCCACTGTAAATGTCAAACAGCCACTAACCACAGTTACTTAATTTCTTAGACCTAATTGTTAAAAGGCCCATATTTTGCTACTTAACGTTTTGGATACATTGTCCACAACACCAATTTCATATTCCATTATATATATGAGGACAGATGGCTGGCAATACAAACGATTGTCGATCGCCCATGATGGAAGGGTATCACTCAACTTAAATTTACTCATACATAAATGCGATTGAGCTTCGGTGTGTCTGCAATTTACGTTTTACTAGAAAGCGCTGCTGTTCGTAAACGAGAAGTGATGAATCATCATTCATAGCTAGAAACCTGTTCAAAATTCGATTCCCAATATTGCATTTCGGTTGTACCAGTCTTTCATGTGTGAATTCTCAATTTCGTATAATATAACATATCTGAAGCATTTATATACTATCTTTTTGTCTTTTTCTATTAAATCTTGTATCCCAGTTTATGACAAACCCGGATCAAAGTTTCGGAGAATTTAACTTCTTTTCGGAGACGCAAGCCTCGGTTTCCTTAAGGGCATGCATGCTCATAGAGGACAGGGTATTATTCCCTGAGCCTCCGCCTCCCCCTCCCCCATCCTCGGCGATGTCACCCCTGCTGGGAGGTAACCTCGCCCCCCCTCCGAGGCTCCGAACACTCCCCCATGTCATGGCGCATGAACAATTATGGTAAAAATGGGCACAAATGAACAAAAGTGGACGAAATTGAGAAACATTAGAGGAAATTGGCAAAAGCTAGTGCAATATTGTTAAAATTTAAGTTCTGAAAATTTTCAGAAATTTAACCCCCTCATGACCTCCGCTGCTGACATTCTGACGGTCCCTGTCGCAACCGCTATGCCGTTTCTATTTAGGACCTCGCCAACGTATGCTTAAGGGTGATATTATGTTTAATCATTTCAGCTAATGCGGCGTTCACGTCATAATGTCGATAGCGTTTGGGACCTATATACCCACACTGTGTCAGACACACCCTCGACCAACAGGGTGTCTTAGTCATCCCATGTTCTTTGTAGGTTAGTTGACGGTATCCGCATGCCATCTTCTCAGTGTGCCTATTATGTAGATACAAATATAGACATTAAAAAATAAAAATACTAACAGCACAATTAAATATTGCATCGCATTAGCTACAGGCAGTGTGCTTTACTGTTAAGTCGCGAAAAAATGGTAGCTAAAGGTATGGTCGACATCGTAAAAATGTAGCAGCTTAGGTTGTGTCGTATATGGTCAGGTGTGCTTCTGATTGTTGTCTATACTGTAGGGTCGTGACTACAGGGGACAAATATTGCAAACAGTAGGAACATAAGCTGACAACTGCCTGTAACTTAAATCCAGCAACTTGTTAAATATGCATTGTATCTAGTACTGATTTGACTCGTCATTTACTTTATATATAAAGTCAATTATGCTTTTCTAAAGTCGATCTTAGTCCAAGGCGCTGAAAGGTAAACCGTTTTGAACTATTTTTTGTCACGAGCTGCACCTGTCTCACGATCCAGAAGAGTTGCCGGCATGACACTGAATCAATGTACCGTACTCTACTTATTTCTTAGTCGACGTTATGGTATCCATGCTATCTTTGAAGATCTAAAATCGATTATGCATGTCGAAAGTCGATCTTATTCCAATTCACTGTAAGGCAAACCGGCTTGAACTATTTTTTGTCACGAGCTGAACCTGTCTCACGATCAAGAAGAGTTACCGGAGTGGCACTGAGTCATTGTATCGATAGTCTACTCATTCCTGCTTCATCGACAAATAAGAGTAAACTAAAATAATGTATAGGCCTAGCATGGCTACTGTGGTTGGGCCTATATCTGACAGTATCCGTATAATTTTGACGTTATTTTACTTATAAAAATGTCTTAAATGGAATGGAGTATTTCATAAAAAAGATTCAAGAATATATCAGAGATGTGCCCAAAAAGAACTTACAGCTTTCGCTTATAGGTACGACCAATATTTGTAGTTAACTTACCTTTGATTAAGCGAGACTCTACAGGGCAATATTTGTCCAGCAATACACAGCATTGATCTTTATGCTTTCCAAAATAATAATGATCAAAGCGACAACTGGACGCTTCACGGTATAGTTGACAAGCGCGAGAAAACCTTCGACACCATCGTTTTGGAAAGCTGATCGTTGACTCTGCGGCGACAGAAATCCAGACCAGCGCTAAGTGATAAATTAACGCGGCAAATCTCATTGTTTGAGTAATAAAAAATGAGCAACTTAATATAAACCCAACTGGAAAAGCACAACTGTATAAATTAGACAAAAAGAGAGATCCAATTAACAAGCTACGACGAATACCAGGATCTCTAGGTCTATAAAATCCAACTGTAAAAAACTAAATTACTTGACGACATAAAATATAATCACAGTGAAATTGTTTAGAACAGGGCTCAAATTTTCTTCCAGCTTCATCGGCTAATGCTTCATTTACGATAACATGCGTGCGCCAGGGCCAAATCATGTCACACGTCCAACTCATCTAGCTCGAGTGCACTATAACTGAACCGAACTACTGTGGTACATTTTGATAGCTTCGCAAGTCTTAATGTGACAGATAGTTTAGCTAAGCTGTTCGTGGTAAACGTAGCGTCCGGCTGAGCTGTCAAATGAAAAATTTTATTTAGTGTTGTGGTTAGTATTAAACATTTTGTTCTATGGCATTTTCGCGCTAATTCTAAGTTATATATTTGTTTTTAATATATACAATGACGTTTTAAGCGTTATGCCACTTTTTGGGCACTATTCGGTTACGTATAGTAAAACGTAATCTTCGAGGACTAAATGGTCTCTTGCTTAAGTTATAGGAGATCAGCTGAACGCCTCGTGGCAAAAGCACAGTCCGGCTCGACAGTCGGTGACACACGCATAGCCTAGCTAGGCTATTCAAAATTTTAATAGTCGAGCTGGACTGTGTGCGTGACATAGTAGCTAGCCCATTTGAACGCGTGACATAATTAGAAACATGTGCACGCATCTCATCGTAAATGATGTATAAGCTTAAATTGTTTGGTATCATTGGATGACGCGCGTTCACCTCTGGATTTAAATTTATTTGATTTTGCATGGGCAGGTGCCTTGGAAAAGCGAAACAGCGATAACATTACTTGTTTACCTACGCAACTGATATTATCCACCTTAACAGTTTCTCAAGTTTTTGTTATACATTTTTTGAACAAATACTATAGAGCCACATTAAACAGGTCATGGAGCATCAATGTAAACTGGGCGATTGATGCGATGATAGGTATTCAGGCATAAGTAGCCAAAGATCGTGGACTTCCTTAGGGTGACTCCACCCCTCCCGGTTGCACGTAAGGTATAAGACATCGAAGACCACTAAAAATTTGGTACAATATTTTGACGAACTAAAATCAAAACTCTCAATACTCGTCTTATTTGTGATCATTTGTGGATTTAAGATTTTATACCAGATTCTTTTACCTATGCTGTTTATTAAATTCGCGAGAACGTCAAGCTAGACGTGTCCTTCCAAAGAATCTTATATTGTCCATAAAATGTCAATCTACAGACGATTAATGACTTAAATACAGCTTTATAAGCCCGCTCAAAGCCGCATGAAATACTTCCAGAGATTACCGTTTTACAAAGCGATAGTAACAAATATATAGCGAAACAGTCTTGTGCCGGACATTGTCGGCTTTATTACCTGGCATAAGGAGTTATCCGCACGTTTTTACGTTTACACATATAGATGCTATTTGAGTTACCTATATACTGAGTCTTGAGCAAAATTTTACTCACGCGTTCTGATATTATATTATATGCATACGTACTCCTGTTAAATTTCTCTGTATAACCTAAATTCTTTTGGTTATATTTTACAGATGTAACCTAGTTTTTATCCAATTTTAGGTGAATGTTAAAATCTTGTAAAATACAGAAAAAAACCAATACACCCCAAAAATTCTGCCGCAAACTCTAGATGATGCTTCTTGCTAGAGAGATATAATAAATCTTTTGGAGCAAACTTTTGTAAATGTTATTATTTCAAACTGTTAAAACAAAAATGCAGTATACTACATCGTCGTGTCTGTTATGTTAGTTGTTTAGTTAAATATCGCAATTTGTTATTTCTTTGCGAACATTTTCATTATATTACTCTTTTCATTCATCAACAAACTACGAAAAAAATTGATTAATAGTAGAAAAAGTGCATTAAGAGAAGAGTATGTCACTTCCTAGCGCTCATATGTTAGTCCATGTTTGATGAAACGGGCGTTTTCGGCCTGACCCACCTTATTTCTCATGGGTGTTTTTATGCACAGGTCCGCTCACGTTTTATGGGGGTAGCTCATTCACCTATCTAGTTTTATGATAGGGGAGTAGATGGGACCCCTAGTTTTAGGAGGTGGTCGGTTTATAAGCAGCTACCGGTCCCACTGACTCCTTTTAAATCTGGAGGATGCGACCTGCCCCCAGAAAACTGGGAAGTGGCTTCGAAATACACCCTTCTAAAACTGGGGGGGGGGGCGTCAGACCGATAACGCTCGCGTCATCAAACACGGGATAAGATTGGAGTGCAGGAAAGTGTTATACTCTTCTCTAATGCACCCTTGCTACTAGTGATAATTGACTGTCTGTTATAGAAGATAAAAGCAGGAAATAAACAGTTGCTTACATTAGAGTTGCAGCGGATGATAATTTTTTTTACCTCAACGAAAGTGGAGACGCAGAGGTTATAGTTTTGTGTCCGTTGAGGCGGCTGGGGACGAGGTCGCCTAAGAAGTATGTCAATATTTTTTTTAAAGTTGTATTGATAAAAGTAATAAAACTGCGAATCGCTAGCTGCATGTTCAATCCTCAATTTGTCCAATCATGTTTCATTAAATATCAAATCATACGAGTTTAGTGAATTTGCACAATTTATAACAATCACGGAACCGTGATACTGAAAAATGGCTGATGACTGGTAACTCAAAATTAACCCCGAACCATAAATTTAGCCAAGAGATTGAGAGAAATTTCAAGAGACCAAGACAATCCATACAAGTTCAACGAAATTGGACGGTTGATTGCAACCACAAAACAGTGAAACTAAAAAAATGGGAGTTGACTGGCAACTCGAAATCAACCACGAGACAAATTTTTAACTAAGAGAACGTAATGAAACATTCATTCTCTATAAAACCCAGATTATATAAGGTAGTCTTTAGAAGCTTAAGGATAAATTCCTGTTTGGAATGTTCAATGGCTCTTGTTTTTAACCAAGAAAACGCACTGAAACATTCATTCTCAATAAAACCCAGATTATATAAGGTAGTCTTTAGAAGCTTAAGGATAAATTGCTGTTTGGAATGTTCAAAATGGCTCTTGTTTTTAACCAAGAAAACGTGCTGAAACATTGATTCACAATAAAACCCAGATTATATATGGTAGTCTTTAGACGCTTAAGGATAAATTGCTGTTTGGAATGTTCAATGGCTCATGTTTTTAGCCAAGAAAACGTATTGAAACATTCATTCTCAATAAAACACAGATTATATAAGGTAGTCTTTAGAAGCTTAAGTACAAATTGCTATTTGGAATGTTCAATGGCTCATGTTTTTAACCAAGAAAACGTACTAAAACATTTATTCTCAATAAAACTCAGATTATATAAGGTAGTCTTTAGAAGCTTAAGGATAAATTGCTGTTTGGAATGTTCAATGGCTCATGTTTTTAGCCAAGAAAACGTACTGAAACATTCATTCTCAATAAAACACAGATTATATAAGGTAGTCTTTAGAAGCTTAAGTATAAATTGCTATTTGGAATGTTCAATGGCTCATGTTTTTAACTAAGAAAACGTACTAAAACATTTATTCTCAATAAAACCCAGATTATATAAGGTATTCTTTAGAAGCTTAAAGATAAATTGCTATTTGGAATGTTCACTGGCTCATGGTCAATCTTATTTTATAATTTTTTACATGGTGCTTACTGGAGAACATGAGAAACTTAAATATGTGCCCGTCTGGAAAGGTAGGAGTCCTCTGTTAGGGCACATGGTACCCCTCGGTTGGGGAAGCCACTCACATGTTAAAAGACCTTTAACAGAATATAATTTTTTCTGGTGCATAACGCATAAACTCATCAAGAATATAATCACGAGTTAAATATTTTTGAATTTGCAACCGTTATACTCTGAGAAGAGTGTGACTAATCCTCTATAAATTATTTCAATTGCTTATATCAGCTAGCGTTTGAATTCGCTTCTGGAAATTACCTTCAGTGTTTATTTTCAAGAAATGAAATACCACGGTTGAGGGGCGTTGCCACAGAGGGCGGCCGGTACTAGGGGTTACCATAGTTTGTGGCCCTTTTCACAATATAGTTTGGTCGAGTTCAGTAACACTATATTTTGGGGGACTACTCACAATTATTTGAGGGAGACAGCCACTCACACCATACATAGACTGGAGGGAGCCACTAAGAGTCCAGCGTCGGCTTTGGGTAGGCCAACCTATTTTACACTCCATGATTGATGTTTGTTTTTGCACCACTTATTTACAACATTCGTGTACAGAAACGCGACATGTACAGCTGGAAGGTATTCACCTTCAAGGTCTACGCTCAAGGTCACAAATATACCAGAACTGTATCTATAATTTTCGTGTATGACAGGAGGATTGCATGAATGGCGCAACCAAATCTCCCTTAGAAGCATACCGATACACGTTTGTTCTCTCAAAATGCCAGTTGAACATTTAATTAGATCACAAACTATAGCAACTTACTGAATCACGCTGTAAATTGGTTACACAACTGCCCACCCTTACCTGGCAGTCCCCAGCATTTGTCCTTGTAATTAGTATAGCCTTGCTCTAGGAGTGTCAAAACGAGCTCAACAGCCTTTATATGAAGCCCAATATTTTGCTGGTCGTAATCTTGCTTTCTATGTTTACCACGTTAAGGACGACCGCAACATTCCATTCTTTGCAATTTGATAATTTTACTGTTGACACAATCAGTAATCGAAGTATTGGTCGGTTTAGATTCGGGTTTGATGTGTCTCAGTGGTTAGTCTCCAGTCATCATCGCTGGTGTTCCAGCGTGTCCCGATTCTAGTAGTACTTTGTAATGGCCATAGTGCGTTGTGAGTGACACAGTGCAATCTTGAAATATCTAATCTAGCGAAAAATGAAAAACAATGTTTCATTGTAACAATGAGTAATCAAAATTACAAACCTTTAACTTTGAAATTTACCACACAATAAAGATGCAGCAGTGTCAAATTTTACAAAATAATACTGCAACAAACCCACAACAAGTAACGAGGAACCTCTTCAAAGACGAGTAAAGCTTAAACTACGAAAACCAAGTTTGTCTTAAAACTAATTTAATAATTGTCAACAAAACCTTGAGAAACAAACTTTTGAGCATTTTAAGTTTTGCTGAGAATAAAAGTCTCCAATATTTAACTAAATATATTTCAATCCTGCAGTAGTGCATTAATAGCAACCATGTTTTTCCTAAAACTATCAGGGTTTTTATTAATGCCGGAAGTATTAAAGCCAGATTCCGAAATGCAACGCTCAATGAACGGCAATGATGTGAGATTTACTACTGTCATATTTAATATTTTATTTATTACTATTATATTATAATATTAATTATTACTAATATTATTAATATAATTTATGTCACACCTACATCAAAATATTGTACCTGATGAAAGCTAAACATGTCGAAAGAAACTGTCACACCTTTGATGATGTTATTTGAAAAAATAATAGATTATGACGCGACAAAAGACACGCGTTCGGTTAAATTGTCATAAATTTTGGTAAGCAAAGCGACACGTCGCGTTAACAATCATGACTAATTCAACGTGTTGCAACAGTGAAAAGCTTATGTATTTATAAGGTGCTTAAAGTTTACAGACTAATTTTATGTCTGCGTATATTTTGTGAGCTTACAGCAATCTTAGCCCTGTGAAAATTTTATTAGTCTTAAAAGTTTCAAAACAATAAGCCGCTTATTAGACGACGACAGAGCCAAAATCTTAGCGTTTTTGTATATCTTTATGTCTTTGTGTCCATTTGATTATTGGGTCATAACCTCCGAAATAATGGTTCAGCATTTTTAAGTTTTTGTTAATTTTTTCTTATAACCTTGGAAACAAATGAATTAATATGCACAATTCTTTGAAACGGAAGGTTTTAATAATCCCTTAAATTCTACTAGCCTAACATCATAAAATATAGGCTTACTTACTTTGGATTACATTTGTTAAATGTAGCGTCATACTAGTACCTAACATTAATTGGACTATCTGATGCTAACTATTCTTAAAATAATTTAAGGCACCACACCATATTGTTCAAGGAATTTTGGTCTAGCAAACAGTATAGATAAGTTCAATATTAGGAGTGAGAGTTTAGCAATTTTAAACTTAAAAAGACCATAAATCAATACCTAGTCAAACGATTTTATCAAGATTCATCGTCCTCTGCTTTAGACAGGTAAGCTGGCCCAGGTAAACCTACAGCTGGTGTATGCATTTTAATTCAGTGTTCAGTTCAATATTGCGAAACGCTGCATTGGTCGACTATTTTAGACGGAAATTGGTCTGACCGCTCGTGGGTTTTAATCATAAAACAGATAAATCAATTAAATTAACAGATATTCCATCAATCTAACAGGTCAAATTAACAGATGTTCCATGTTTAGTTTTTATTTGTATATATGCATGCGCGGCGATTCCGGGGTGGGGTGGGGGTGAGGAAGTTGCATCCCTCCCCCACCCCCCATAAATCAGGATCCGGGGATAATTGCTAAAGAAAAACTATGGTCATCCCGCCACTAGTTTTAGGTATCGCCGGCTCTGTATATATGCCTTAAGCAAAATGACAATTTGAATTTGTGTTACAAACCATTTTGTATAAGCACATTTGGCACTTTACATTGTTAGAGCAGATTGCTATAACAAACAGAAGAAATTAGTATTTTTAGCAAAGCCAGCGTGTTATGGCATCTATTTTAATCAATCTTTGGTAGTCTAGCAAGATTATCAAAAATTACAATAGCTGTATATCATTGATCACTAGCCAAACACTAGTGCAATACAAGGATTTTTATTTTTTGGTTAGTAGTGTTCGCTAGCCTTCTATGTGGAGCCACACTAAACTATATTGAGCATATTTTGGTGTTTTTTGTACACTAAGGCCCAACTGAAGTTCGTAGCTGATGGAGCCACACTAAACTATATTGAGCATATTTTGGTGTTTTATGTACACTAAGGCCCAACTGAAGTTCGTAGCTGATGGAGCCACACTAAACTATATTGAGCATATTTTGGTGTTTTTTGTACACTAAGGCCCAACTGAAGTTCGTAGCTGATGGAGCCACACTAAACTATATTGAGCATATTTTGGTGTTTTATGTACACTAAGGCCCAACTGAAGTTCGTAACTGATGTTATATGAATTTGAATTTTCATCAATTTGTTGTGTTTTATTCTTGAGAACAAGTTTTGATTTTACCGTTGAGGTTTCTACTATTTACAAAGTAGTTGAAAAATGACGAACATAAGGCTTGAGCAAGACAAGGCATATATTTAGCGCCTTACAGTTTATCTTTAAAGATACGATATGATTACTAGAATATTCGTAATACGACACAGCTAATTTGCTTAGTTACTGCAGTTATGCGAACATATACGCCGCACAGTTATACGATATATAATCCTGATTTGTGTTTGAAATATATTTCAAAACCGTGTGGTGGCTAGATACTATATCACTCGGGATCGTAACCAGGTGGGAAAGCTACACATATTTGACGCTCATCTCATGGTGGGAAAATTGTGTTGATGCAATATGACTTTTACATAGCATTTTGTGAGGAGCTCACTGGGTGTGATCCGTGCCCACAATTAGAGGCATGCGTATGCTAACGTCGCCGCAAAAGAACCTATTGTATTTCAATTACAGTGTCAACGATTTCATGTTCAAACATATATATTTCGCAAGGAGTGTATATAACAGCTTGGTGTAGCGGACGCCATAAGTTTTCAAAAATTTTATGGTGCAATCTACTCTAGCGATGTATACAATCCTAAAATACCATCTTAAACGTAATGGTGTCGAAAATGCCATATGAGACAGAGTGGCAGTGACGCCCAAAGTGGATAAAAATTCCATTTTCTGGCCACCTAGTAACGTAAATACCGCATAGCACAGTATGCTACTTGGAGAACGAATTGGAAGAAGGGTTAATTTTTTGTATTATACAAAGTAAAGCATGGATTTTTCGCAAAATCTTTACACACTTTAGGAGACAGTTAAAATGGACATCGTTTTTTAAAATGTGCAAGCAAGAAACGCGTTGCATCATTTTCTGCAGAAACTACATTGTATATTTGAATTCTTTGTCTTTCTTTGTCGAACCGAAAAGCCAATATTTCTAATTACCACATTTAATTAAGGAATACATTCCCTAATAGTGCTGTACAGCAAATTTTGGTACTACAATACAAAATACTTAGGAACGACAATGGTTTTCGCACTTGTTTGAGAAGTATTCCCTAATCATAAATTAAATAATATCAGTATCAACAGATTTTCTGATTTGGGAAGCAAAAAATTTGGGTAGCTTGATCTTACTGTAAGTGCTTTATAAATTGAACTACTTTTTACCGAATAATATTGTTAAATTTCCAGCAGTTTTGACAACTTCTGACTCACGAAAATAACATATTCGACCAAACTGCTATTGGCGTAAGTGCCAAGTTTGGGTGATTATTTGCTGAAAATTAATTGTTGGCAACGTATTGAAAGTCAGAAATCGGATTCTGGTGCAAATTACAATTTATGTTTTAATGTAAACTGCTGTATTTCTAATGTAGATCACTGTTTATTGTAAAGCTTACCAGTGGAACTATATGTAATGTAATTCTCAAGAAAGCAGAGAGAATATATAATGATAGATTTATTTTAGCACATCGTTGTAAATTATTTGGGTTTGGAAAATTTGTATAAATATTCTAACATAGCATATATCACAAATGTGTGCAAGTTTTGAAAAAATTTGAGTCCAAGATTTAACTAAACATTGCAGAAAATTTTAAAACATCATTGATTGCCCTAGTTTTATGCTACGAATAGTAATAACATTTTGATAAAAATTTGAGCTCAAATTTTGATATCAACATTTTGAGCAAAACCTTTGAACATCCGAACGTATATTTAGAAACACTAAAGTCAAGGAGAAATTTGTATGTCACAATAATTTCTGCTTCATGCCGATATTGTACCTATAGCATATTTTATTCAAAAAATTCTGGCTATTTATGCTAATTATAAAATATAGGTATTTATCCAGTAATCATGGGCATTAGACTGCGGCTTACACTAGGTAAATTAGCCTGGCTCGTATTTTAAAAATTGTGCTGCATGTAGAAAAGAAACTATAAAAACACAACAGTATAAGGCATTTGAAAAGTCAAATAACGTAATTTAAATCCTGAAATTACAAAAATTGTAAGGCTATTATTAGAAATATAGGATTAAATGTCTGGATTTGGTGAAGTAAACGCTAAAACCAATCTAAACGTTTCAAACATAAGATTTTGATAATTATGTACCGCGTACTCTTAGAAACCCGACGTTGGAGAACATCAAGCAACACAAAAATGCATCCATGAAATTATTAAAACAGTTAGGCACGAGTGCTTTATATCAGATAGGACAAATCGAAAAAAAAACGTATGAATAACGCGGTCTCAAGCATTAGCAAAGGTGGTGTATTGGTGGGCGTTTGGCACACTTACTATTTAGTTGGTAATGAAATTTGTACCATATCTTTGCCCCGAACACGGCTAGATATTCCCAAGACTATAGGAAATATTTCTCAAACTTTCAGACCCTTTACTTCATGAATTAGTTTGCATTTTGACTATCGTTGAAGAGACTATTGCCGGCGCGATGAGTCGAACCTGATCTATTTGCGTTAGAGTTGCGCTCGTTAACCACCGAGATATGACGACGCCGTTGCTCGGATCCTTAAGGCTCGTCGCAACGTTAGCGAATAACAACATGCGTTCAAACGCACGCTACGCAGCAAACTGAGTCAATGCAACACGGCGTAACGTATTAAGTTGCTTCAGAGCAGCTACATGTGGTAAACGGTTAAGGGAATACTTTTTCCATATATGAGAAACTGAGACCATAAAATATAAACTGTGGTCGTAAATCTTGCAGTATTCTTGACCATAATTAGTGGAATTAGTAGAATTGTATTTCTTGTTTGGATTTCTTATTTTGTATTTCCTTTTTTTAGAATAGTGTTTGTTTGACACTTCCGCAACGTTTTATTATTATTAAATACAGTATTCAAATATTTATTTGTACAATACATAAAAAATATAAGTTGAAATCTCCGGCACTTAAATACAATTTACTAGTGTAAAACATCAATATCTGTATATTTCGCCAGCTTTAAAGTGTAGCTTATATATAAATTTCCTATAATTTTTTAATGCTAGGTTTGGAAACATTGTCCAACAGCTATGTCGCTAAATTTTGCCCTAAAATAACGCTTTTAGTTAGAACGTTTTAGACAAATGAATATGACTGCTGGAATTCCTGAAATGTATCGACGTTATGAAATCTGGTATGTGACTTTTTTCAAGTTAGAGTAAACAAATTTTGATATAGTATCCTATGAATCCTCGTAGTGTCAATATCCGCTGTCTAAATAATGTTCAGTTTTGGTAGGCGCTCATACATTGCGTGATTGGTTTAAAACAGACCAAACTGATGATTGTACGTTAAAAATAATTTTGGAGCCGTAAAATTGACCGAGAGGTGCCGCGGGAGGGCAAGGATCACTTAGCGAAACTGGGCTAGGATGGGTTGCTTGCTTTTAATGCCTACGGCGTGGAAATAATTTAACCACCTTAATAGTTTAAGGCGGATAGATAAAATACTTCTGATCTCTCTAATAATTGGCAAATATCGGTTAATTGCCGACAGTCCTAAAGAAAGTAAAATATAAACTAAGGCGATATTTTTTGGTATTTTCCAACAATATGTAAACTAAAAATTTAATACGGCCGTAACATTTTCATCACGAATTAAGCCGACCAGAATAAACTACCTGAATTTATAAGGTAGCATTACGCTGCTTGTATTTTTCGATAAATTCAAGTATTTACATTAAAATCCTAGATAAAATTCTCTGGTGTCTCAAACAAATGACAAATATCGGTAAATCGTCAATGGTACTAAAAAAGTAATATATAAACGAAAACGATATTTTTTGGCATTTTCTAACACTATGTACCTTCAAACATTTAATACGGCCGCAAAATTTGTATTACGAATGAAGCCGAGTAAAATAAAACCTGCCTGAATTTACACTGCTTAGATGTTTTCAATAAATTCAGGTGTTATTTACAATAAAATTCTAGGTTTAACCGCGCGCTTCAGGTTCGTTTCGGTTTCCTTATGAATGCCGCTCCTTTCCTCCGTGTAACCGCTGCCTTGTCGATGGCGATCGTTTTCGCTAAGTTTGCGAAGTATTTGATTGACAGCAGTAAACGAGTTTTCGCAGTTCGGCGAAAAACAAATTAGTCGATTGCGGTATTGGAATCGACCAAGTCGATCGAACTCTGAATTGTGACTCTGAATCAAATTCAGCAATGGTTGTGCCGAAATTGTGGCCGTGCGTTTCTCGATAAAATTATCCTTCAAATGCGAATCTGGTCGTACGGCCATTCGTGGGCCTTGAAACGTTGAAACAATAACGAACGACTGACCGTGATCAAGAAACATTAAAATCAACACCGTTTGAAGTATACCAGCGAGCGAATTTACCGCAGGACCTGAATGGAACATGATCACGGAACCAACCAGACACAAAGAAACCACTGACAAGCTCTAACTTGTTCAGTGTAGTATATTAATTAGGCTTAGTCCTGAAATGAGCAAATTGTTGAATATAAGATATGATAAAATTGTTGCGGAATTTAACTTTATTATTCACTGCCACTAGAGCAAACAGGATGCACAACCAAATTGGATCACAGAGATGTCGCACTTTTCGACCCACAAAGATGCGAAGATTTTTTGAGCGAGTAGGTAATCGTGGGAATAGGAAAGGAAAGGCTTGTATCCCATCGCTGGGCTGGAATATGTGGGTTCATGGAATTGGAATTTTACCAGTGGCTTTAAAATTTCTTTATTCCATAAATGTTGACGCTTCGAGGTCTTAGGCGGGTAGATGGGGTCGTCTCACGGAGGGTGTGGAGGTCCTTCATGGTGGTGCTGAACAAAATTGACAAATTCTCCCCTTCAAGACGCCTCGTTGACGGGCGACGGCATCACCATTTTTGTCAATCCTCGCCCTATGTTCACCCATTTTTTGTTGTTATGAGGGGCGCGGGTAGACCAGGGCATCCTTGAGGCCGGTGGTGAGAGGGAATGGGTAGATCTGCTGAACCCCTGCTTTCCCAGAACATGTATGCTTTATATCTACGCCTGTAACTTTGCAGATTTTTCCTTATACACATCAAAGTCAATGTATTGTACTTAGCAGCGTGAAGTTAATTGTTAGCCAATTTGTTCCACTACCAAGCGATATGGCGAGGACGTGAATCAATGTTGTAGCTTGTAATTTATAAGCCACAATGAAAAACGAGATCTCGCCAGCATTTCGCTCAGCCTGGGACGCTGCGAAATCGGTAAACTCTTTATGGCAGCAACAACACGAGTCAGGAATCCCCGTAGTTTTCAGACACCACCACCTACCACCTACACCTTTTAAGCAATGGACACTGATTAAAGGATACTACCCAATCTTTTCAAGCCTTGCCCCATGGGTTGCGTCGGCACAGCGGGGAGCACAGTGGGGGACGTGCCCTTCCCTCAGTTTAGTATTAGTACCCCCTCTAAGTTTACAACTGAAACAATTTTTTTCACCATGCTATCGTTAGCTTACTATGTTAGAGCTGACCCCCACAATGTGTGGGTGCCTTCAGTTGAAATTTTTTGGTGATGCCCTGCATTGTCCACTACAGTGACCACCAAGTCATTTCGACAGCGGCCACCAAAGTAAACAGCAAAACGAGCATGGGAATAATTGGCATTATAGAATTATATGTTAGAACCTAAATTCATATCTGAAATGAGGTGAAATGTGATGAAAAATATTCTAGGCTGGGAAGGTGAAATAAAAACACGTTGTAACAGCATAATTTGGAATATAAAGATCTGTGTGGGCTACGTATATCCAGTATCCGCTGACCACGTATTGAGCAATTGAGTTCATACCCTAATCCAATGGGTATTCGGAAATCAGCGATTATTCGTATGGGTACATTTTTACACAACTCTGACCTGATATGTTGTTTTCTGTGAGGCAATAGCTCACAGGTATTTAACAGGATCGCTGTGCGTAACTTGATATGTCGAAACCTACATACAGTGTGCGTTCCCATACAGCGCGATCAATGGATGGCAGCATTGAAACTGGCTAGTTTCTGTTAATAAACACATACCGCTTGCGTATTATACAACTCCACATTGGTAAGTTAAAATTTTATTCCTGATTGTCTTATCGAGATTTGTTATTTAAACTTATACCCTTTCTTTGTTTTCTGAACGAGATTGTTCCGAGTAAAGCGTTGAAGAAACTATTGCTGGCTGCCATGTCTCAAACTAGGATCGTTTGGCTTAGACCTGCTCTCGCGAACCACTAAGGTATGACGACACTGTTCTTAAAGATCTTTAGAGTTCCTCACAAGACGAGTGAATAAGAACGCGCTGCCAAACGCACACAGCATAGGGAAATGAATTAACTGTCGTACTTCGAATGGTATGGTGTTGTCTCAGAACTCAAACATATGCGTGAAATGTATAATAACTGTAGAGTTAACTATATTGTTCTTAACGATTAACTAAGACAGATTTTGAAAGGTAAATTTTCTATTTTGCTACTACATTATTCAATGTATGTTTACCGTTACTACCAAAGTAAAATTTATGTTCGTTGATTTCGGCAAACTATAAAAAAGAATGATTTTGACGTAGGATTTTAGTGGTACATATACGCTGCGTTTTGATATCCTATACACGCCTTCATGTAAGTATACCAAAAATCTATTAATGTTCTTAGCCGGCAACTTAAGGAAAATCCAGAAAATACTATATGGCATACAGAAAATCGTCAATAGGTCGATAGGTTATTAGCTTTAAAGGTACAATGTTATTACAACCACACCTTCTCACGGAGGGATCCTATTGAGGCGCGCTACCACCACCACATTGGCAGGTGCTCCAACAGCCCCCCGACTAGTTTGCTTGGGAGGCCAAAGGCTGACCCTCCCTACGCCGCAACTCCCCAGGGACCTCGAGCATAACAATAAAACACGTAAATGTTGGTCAATCAAAAACGTTTTTTAACGCGTGGCTAATGCTATAGATGATGTTTTTTCGTAGATGACGTATGAAGCATTGAATAGTTGCCACTTAGAAATGCACTCACTGGTGTATATGTTAAATTTTATAATGGTTTGGTTTCATGTCAGATACTTAATAATTGTCCGGAACACCAATCCAATTTCAATCATGGAATACTCAATTCTGTCACACAATATTTGAAACCATGTAAGTGTTGTCACAGTCTGTTCCAATTAACCCAAGCGGGTTTCCCGCAAACTTTTAGCAAACATACGTCAAAAACAATCTGCTGAAACGGAAGTCCGTTATTAACATCCGCCAAGGAGTGAGCAGATAATCTGTTAACGGTAGTGAAATAAATAAAAACCTAGGTCTAATAACAACTTCAATAGCAATATTCTTTTATATATTGAAGATTTATGTCTGAAATGAAAACTAAAATCTTTGAATTCGATGCTGCATAGGTTCACACCTGGAGCTACAGTTGGAGGGCATAAAAGTTTTGGTATCGCGCAGCGTCTCGTGCTATCATACGCTGCGTCTATCTATTCCTGTGTTGTCGGAATAGGTAGATATATTGGATTGTTGTGCAGCTTAAAACTTGGTTATGGAGCAGTAGCTGGGGCTAACAGACGCTATATCTACCTATTTCTGTGTCGTCGGATAGATATATTGGACGGTTGGTCAGCTTAAAACTTTAGTTAGGGAGCAGCAGCTCGGGCTACCATACGGTACGTCTACCTGTTTCTGTGTCGTCGGAATAAGTATTTAGGGACCAACAGCTCGGGCTATCATACGCTACATCTACCTATTTCTGTGTCATCGGAACAGGTAGATATATCGGACAGTTAGTGATCTTAAAAGTTGGTCAGGAAGCAGCTGCTCGGGTTACTATACGCTACGTCTACCTATTTCTGTGTCGTCGAAATAGGTATATATCGGACGATTGGCCAGCATAAAGCTCTGTTACTGGCCAGCTGTTCGGTAAGCCACTAACCCTTTAAGAGGCCTGACGAAGTAGCTAATAAACACGTATGCAAAACGTTCGGTGCGCTAATCTTTTATGACAAAAAGAGTGTCAGGTTTTCAGGTGATTATGAAAATGTAATGAAACGATGTTTCTTGCAGCTACACACGTCTTTTTCGTATATACAACTAAACACACGGCAAAGTAGCCAAATGACAAAATCCCACGACATTATAATAATAATGACATTTATGTCGCTCATGTTGTGACAGAAACTCTGGATTGTTCATTTTGAGCAAAGTTTCTGGAAACTTTTTAGATTTACGTAAGCATGGCGTTCTTCGCCAGTTGCTATTATTACTGGTTTTGAATGTGGCTTTTATGCGATGTATAAACTTTACAAAGAACCCTTAAATGGTTTAGCCAACAAAACCTATGTAGTAATATACCCTTTATGAGTCTATGAACAATTAATAATTCGATTGCTATTTATTAGTACCCTGAAACTGTTGGGTTAGCGATATCATTTTAGGTTTACACGGCTTGGATATTTATGCATTTCGAAAAGTTAGACCGTGCAGAAGTCGAATATTGTTCAATGATATATGCGATATATATTTGAGAACTGTTTGGCAATAGGTTTCTGCGATTAGCGGTTTGTGTAAACACATGCGGTTCTAGCCGGATTCTTCAAGATCAGAAATCGGTTAATGCCACATTTGGGAAGTAAGACACGACATCAGAGTGAAAACCGCCGCAGTGCCGACCCAATTAATCAACCAAACTAGATTTGTAGATAATTTTTCCAGGTGCCCGACAGTAAACCATGCGTTCTCTTAAGGGCTGGTAGGGGAAGGGTTATCCTTTCCCTTTCTGACGGACCGGCTATCCTCTGATAGGTCCCGAAGACCACCCCCCACCTCGGAGGCGCCTCTGGCGCCGATCTTTGCTGCACCTCCCTGAAGACCGCCTGGACACACGTTGGAGGCTGAAGGCTTCCCACGGGAACCGGCTATCCCACTTTGCGACGTCGGACATTGAGCACGTTAGCTCAAATACTTTTAACCCTTAAATTTACAAATGAAGAAGAACGCTAATAGGGCGGCTAATATTGTATCCTCCATAAATTAGTTAAAACCTTTTGCTGCGGGCGCTTTGTATGTGATTAACGTTGGCTAACAATAGATTCATTCCATTTATATTCATAACGGAACCGCATTATCGTCTCAGATTTTGTACGTCAAGCACCCGGATAAAGTGTCAGATCCTGAGGGACTCCTTCGTCTTTTGTGTGGACTTGGTTATTCTGTTTGTCTTTTTTAATGGTAGATCATTCGCGCGTTACTACATAGGTTGGCTTGCACTCTTAATGTGCCGCTTGAAGTTAGATTTGATTGAACGTTCGTATCTTCTCTCAGTACAATTGTTCCACATTAAAACAAATCTTTTCAAAATGCCAGCAAAATGAGTTTGTATATCAGCTGAATTAACAGCATTCGTGAATGTCGCCAATGACAGCGTCCTAAGTTGTCAAAAGCAGTCCTGTGTTCCAAACTAATTTTAAAGACATGCTGAATTTTACACGTAACTCTTGAAGGACCTTGATCTAAACAAGAAATACAGATTAAAGTCAAAAAATGTACCTTAACAGACTTTTCTTGTCGCCCTTCTTGTTCTGAGAAGTCCTAGGGATTAAGTATTGAAAGGATATTTCCACTTTTTTATTAACGAAGCTGACATTTGTTGGCGCATTGCTAGAATTGTCCGGAACTATCACAGAATGAGCTTTTGAAGAGAATTTGCTGAATTATGAGAATTTTGCTTCAAGGGACATTTATCTTAAATGACTCCGCGTTTGAAACTGATATCTCTAATAGATAGATGTAAGAGATTTTAGTCTTTTATAGATAGTCAAAAAATCAAGAATCAATAACAGCCAGCTGTTAGAGATAAAAATCTCTTGCAGTTAGCCATAACAAAGTTTTGGCTTTAAGACTAGGTGTTAGAAACGTTTGTCTCTTACAGCTCACTATAAAATACGAAAGTCTGCAAAGGCTATTTATTAAAATTTCAAGTATCTAACGGTTGGCTGCAAGAGATGTTTATATGTTACGCCTGGCTCCAACAGACAAAAGTTTCTAATAGCTAGCCATTTGGGACAAAAATCTGTTACGGCTAGTTTCTAGAGATTTCTTTCGGTAAGGCTCGCTGTTAGATATTCTTGGCTTTTTACTTGGCTGGAGCAGTCACAAAACTAGAACGCAAACACTACACAATCCATATGTGTGACGTACTGGGAGCTATTTCTCTGTAACTACATTTCAACCTTGAAATACGCTAGTTATTCTCATAAATCTGGTAAAAAGCTTTTGAACGCCTATTCAACAACACACGACATTAAAAATTGGATCCTTAATAAATATATATAATATGCTGCTGAATTTATTTTGTATCACCAGACTGGACAGTTAGTATTATAATGGTATTAGTATTACTGGTTGGGCGTATATAGTCTGAAAACTGACATTTTATAACATATTTTAAACAAGCTATGTTAAAGCTAAATTTGGTAATGTTCAGCAACTCTAATTCGTAATAACTGATATATCTGCAAAGTTTGTTCTCTGTGACCTATACCGTATTTATAGCATGTAACCGCTTGACATGGAAGTTCTTGTGACAGTGATAAATCGAACACGTTAATTTTTGTCGCTATAACAACAGAAAGAGGAAATTATTAATTTTTCGAACTTCCTTGACCTTCACTAACAGAATTTGTAATAATGTGGGTATGTCATTAAGAAATTATAGGTAAAGAGTATCCGTTTATAAAGAAGAATATTAGTGTATGTTGTTGCTTTATCGGATAAGTATATCTCTTCTGATTCTTGTGGTTTTATATGAAACTTAGACTATTATATAAATTTATTGTTATCACGCATAATACGGGTATGTCACAGTTTATAAAATAACACGTAATATTTACATGAATGTATTTCACTATAACAACAGAAAGAGGAAATTATTAATTTTTCGAACTTCCTTGACCTTCACTATCAAAATTTAAATGTACAGCATTATACGGGTAGATCACAGTTTATAAAATAAAACGTAATATTTAAACGTGACTGTTGTCGCTCTATCAGCAGAAAGAGAAAATTATTAATTTTTTGAGTTTCCTTGACCTTCACTATGAAAATTTAAGGTTTGGGGTTTTTCATTTACCGCATTATAAGGGTATGTCACAGTTTATAAAATAAAACGTAATATTTAAACGTGACTGTTGTCGCTATATCAACAGAAAGAGAAAATTATTAATTTTTTGAGTTTCCTTGACCTTCACTATGAAAATTTAAATGTACAGCATTATACGGGTAGGTCACAGTTTATAAAATAAAACGTAATATTTAAACGTGACTGTTGTCGCTATATCAACAGAAAGAGAAAATTATTAATTTTTTGAATTTCCTTGACCTTCACTATGAAAATTTAAATGTATCGCATAATACGGGTGTGTCACAGTTTATAAAATAACAAGTTAATTAAACATCATTTAATAGCAACCAAAAGGGAATTCTTAATTTTTTAACCTCTTAACCTTCACTAAGAAGATTTAAATGTACACATTCTATATCAAATATCAGATTTAAAAACAAAACATAATATTTAAACATGACTGTTGTCGCTATATCAACAGAAAGAGGAAATTATTAATTTTTTGTTTCTTTTTTTTCGCTTATGCGGCGTCGTTTAAAAGTTTTGTGCTGTTGTCGCTTTCTCTTCCTTCCTTTTCTTTTTGTTCTTGATTGTCTTTGCCTTTGTGTGTTGTCGCCACCCTTGCCTTCCTCTTTTGTCCGCGGTTGTCGCTTCTTTGGCGTCTGCTGTTTCGCAACTCCTTGCCTTCCTATAATTTATGTCGCTATTGGGTATGTCGTTTTTTGGTATTTTCTGCTGTTTCGCTAGAAAACAGAAAGAGGAAATTATTAATTTTTTGAAGTTCTTTCTTGACCTTCACTATAAAAATTTAAATGTACCGCATAATATGGGTATGTCACAGTTTATAAAATAACACGTAATATTTAAACGTGACTGTTGTCGCTATATCAACAGAAAGAGGAAATTATTAATTTTTTGAATTTCCTTGACCTTCACTATAAAAATTTAAATGTACGTCGCAAATATGGACGGGTATGTCACAGTTTACTTAAATAAAGGTAAAATTGTAAATCCAAAACATGACTGTTATCGCTATAACAACGGAAAGAGGAAATTATTAATTTTTTTGATTTTTTCGAAATTTCCTTGACCTTTCACCACCTTCACAATGAAAATTTAAATGTACGGGTATGTCCGCTACCGTATTAGTTTATATTCGCTTCCGGAGGAGGGTTATTTTCTTTTTTGTTCCCCTTCCAATGAAGTTAGTTTACCGCATTATACGGGCATGTCACAGTTTATAAAATAAAACTTAATATTTAAACGTGACTGTTGTCGCTATATCAACAGATGTCGCTTGGATGTATCAATAAGTTATTTGTGTGTGTGCTATATCAAGAAAAAGAGGAAATTATTAATTTTTTGAAGAATTTCCTTGACCTTCACTAAAAAAATTTAAATGTACCGCATTATACGGGTATGTCACAGTTTATAAAATAACACGTAATATTTAAACGTGACTGTTTTGTCGCTAGTTGGGAAACGATAGAGGCAAAATTATCAATTTTATTAATTTTTTGAACTTCATTAACCTTCACTAAGAAAATTTAAATGTACCGCATTATACGGGCATGTCACAATTTATAAAATAAAACGTAATATTTAAACGTGACTGTTGTGGCCATAACATCAGAAAGAGGAAATTATTAACTTTTTGAACTTCATTAACCTTCACTAAGAAAATTTAAATGTACCGCATTATACGGATATGTCACAATTTATAAAACAAAACGTAACATTTAATCGTGACTGTTGTCGCCATAACAACAGAAAGAGGAAAATATTAATTTTTCCCTTTCCTTCGGTTGGTGGGGGTTTTGAACTTCCTTGACCTTCACTATGAAAATTTAAATGTATCGCATAATACGGGCACGTCACAGTTTATAAAATAAAACATAATATTTAAACGTGACTGTTGTCGCTATATCAACAGAAAGAGGAAATTATTAATTTTTTGAATTTCCTTGACCTTCACTATAAAAATTTAAATGTACCGCATAATACGGGTATGTCACAGTTTATAAAATAACACGTAATATTTGAACGTGATTTTGTCGCTATAACAACAGAAAGAGGAAATTATTAATTATTTGAACTTCATTAACCTTCACTAAGAAAATTTAAATGTACCGCATTATACGGATATGTCACAATTTATAAAACAAAACGTAACATTTAAACGTGACTGTTGTCGCTATATCAACAGAAAGAGGAAATTATTAACTTTTTGAACTTCATTAACCTTCACTAAGAAAATTTAAATGTACCGCATTATACGGATATGTCACTTAAAGAAAGGTAATATTTAAACGTGACTGTTGTCGCTATAACAACAGAAAAAAGGAAATTATTATTTTTGGAACTTCCTTGACCTTCACTACAAAAATTTAAATGTACCGCATATTACGGGTATGTAACAGTTTATAAAACAAAACGTAATATTTAAACGTGACTGTTGTCGCTATATCAACAGAAAGAGGAAATTATTAATTTTTTGAACTTCCTTGACCTTCACTATAAAAATTTAAATGTACCGCATAATATGGGTATGTCACAGTTTATTAAATAACAGGTAATATTTAAACATGACTGTTGTCGCTATAATCAACAACGAAAAGAGGAAATTATTAATTTTTTGAATTTCCTTGACCTTCACTATAAAAATTTAAATGTACCGCATAATACGGTATGTCACAGTTTATTAAATAACAGGTAATATTTAAACATGACTGTTATCGCTATAACAACGGAAAGAGGAAATTATTAATTTTTTGAACTTCCTTGACCTTCACCATGAAAATTTAAGTTTACCGCATTATACGGGCATGTCACAGTTTATAAAATAAAACGTAATATTTAAACGTGACTGTTGTCGCTATATCAACAAAAAGTGGAAATTATTAATTTTTTGAACTTCCTTGACCTTCACTATGAAAATTTAAATGTACCGCATTATACGGGCATGTCACAGTTTATAAAATAAAACGTAATATTTAAACGTGACTGTTGTCGCTATATCAACAGAAAGAGGAAATTATTAACTTTTTGAACTTCATTAACCTTCACTAAGAAAATTTAAATGTACCGCATTATACGGATATGTCACAATTTATAAAACAAAACGTAACATTTAAACGTGACTGTTGTCGCTATATCAACAGAAAGAGGAAATTATTAACTTTTTGAACTTCATTAACCTTCACTAAGAAAATTTAAATGTACCGCATTATACGGATATGTCACAATTTATAAAACAAAACGTAACATTTAAACGTGACTGTTGTCGCCATAACAACAGAAAGAGGAAATTATTAATTTTTTGAACTTCCTTGACCTTCACTATGAAAATTTAAATGTATCGCATAATACGGGTACGTCACAGTTTATAAAATAAAACATAATATTTAAACGTGACTGTTGTGGCCATAACAACAGAAAGAGGAAATTATTAATTTTTTGAATTTCCTTGACCTTCACTATAAAAATTTAAATGTACCGCATAATACGGGTATGTCACAGTTTATTAAATAACAGGTAATATTTAAACATGACTGTTATCGCTATAACAACGGAAAGAGGAAATTATTAATTTTTTGAACTTCCTTGACCTTCACTATAAAAATTTAAATGTACCGCATAATATGGGTATGTCACAGTTTATTAAATAACAGGTAATATTTAAACATGACTGTTATCGCTATAACAACGGAAAGAGGAAATTATTAATTTTTTGAACTTCCTTGACCTTCACTATAAAAATTTAAATGTACCGCATAATATGGGTATGTCACAGTTTATTAAATAACAGGTAATATTTAAACGTGACTGTTGTCGCTATATCAACAGAAAGAGGAAATTATTAATTTTTTTGAATTTCCTTTACCTTCACTATGAAAATTTAAATGTACCGCATAATACGGGTATGTCACAGTTTATAAAACAAAACGTAATATTTAAACGTTACTGTTGTCGCTACATCATCAGAAAGAGGAAATTATTAATTTTTTTAACTTCCTTGACCTTCACAATGAAAATTTAAGTTTACCGCATTATACGGGCATGTCACAGTTTATAAAATAAAACGTAATATTTAAACGTGACTGTTGTCGCTATATCAACAGACTATAAAAATTTAAATGTACCGCATAATACGGGTATGTAACAGTTTATAAAATAAAACGTAATATTTAAACGTGACTGTTGTCGCTATATCAACAGAAAGAGGAAATTATTAATTTTTTGAATTTCCTTGACCTTCACTAAAAAAATTTAAATGTACCGCATAATACGGGTATGTCACAGTTTATAAAATAACACGTAATATTTAAACGTGATTTTGTCGCTATAACAACAGAAAGAGGAAATTATTAATTTTTTGAACTTCATTAACCTTCACTAAGAATTCAAGCATTATACGGATATGTCACAATTTATAAAACAAAACATAAAAATGGGGAGGAATTTATGCCAAAAGCAAAAAAAAAAAAGCGAATATAAAAAAAAAGGATTTTTGAACTTCCTTGACCTTCATTATGAAAATTTAAATGTAACGCGTAATACGGGTACGTCACAGTTTATAAAATAAAACGTAATATTTAAACGTGATTTTGTCGCTATAACAACGGAAAGAGGAAATTATTAATTTTTTGAACCTCCTTGACCTTCACTATGAAAAATTTAAATGTACGGCATTATACGGGTACGTCACAATTCTATAAAGCGTATCGCTAACAACAAAAAGGGAAATTCCTCCCGGGGTTGAAAACATTTAAACGTGTACCGCATAATATGGGTATGTCGCTTTTTTGCATAACAACAGAAAGAGGAAATTATTAATTTTTTGAACCTCCTTGACCTTCACTATGAAAATTTAAATGTACGGCATTATACGGGTATGTCACAGTTTATAAAATAAAACTTAATATTTAAACGTGACTGTTGTCGCTACATCATCAGAAAGAGGAAATTATTAATTTTTTGAACTTCCTTGACCTTCACTATGAAAATTTAAATTTACCTCACTATACGGGCATGTCACAGTTTATAAAATAAAACGTAATATTTAAACGTGACTGTTGTCGCTATATCAACAGAAAGAGGAAATTATTAATTTTTTGAATTTCCTTGACCTTCACTATAAAAATTTAAATGTACCGCATAATACGGGTATGTCACAGTTTATAAAATAACACGTAATATTTAAACGTGATTTTGTCGCTATAACAACAGAAAGAGGAAATTATTAATTTTTTGAACTTCATTAACCTTCACTAAGAAGATTTAAATGTACCGCATTATACGGATATGTCACAATTTATAAAACAAAACGTAACATTTAAACGTGACTGTTGTCGCTATATCAACAGAAAGAGGAAATTATTAATTTTTTGAATTTCCTTGACCTTCAC
>JASANE010002338.1:0-14162 GCA_030248225.1 Trileptium ribeirensis | reverse complement strand
TTCGGAGCCATTCAACGTTAATTCTTTAACCATTAATTGAGACGCACAGGTCTAACCTTCGATCAGTAATTTTGGCAAACTACCGTACGGACGAATTCTTTACGCTGTACCAAAATCTGTAATCAAATCGAAAACCACACTACGTTTTCATAAAACTTATAAAACCCGACTTCGAAAATCTAAATGCAACATGTCGATCATCAGAGCGGTAAACTATTACCTATGTCAGCTAATAAACAATTTAAAAATAAACTACAAATTCCAAGTAAGGCGCATAATTCTTTATGTGTACTACCACAATAAGCTGGTTGGTTACAACTTTCAAGCGTTATTCTTATGCCGCAACAATATATGTAAACTCAGAAGAAGTCGTATATCCGCCGCCAATGTAAGAATACAACTCGAACACTGAAAACTACACGAAAAAACAAAGCTAACTGTATGCGCGACTCAATTCGCTTCGTGTTGTCTTGCCGACCTGATTCCATTTCGTTTACTCGCAAATTATGAGATAGCAATTTCCCATTCATAGTTATTCCTAATAGTCAATAACCAATTCGAATGCTGCTAGGAAATCGTGTCCATATATCGCGATCTTTAAGGAATTTTGGATCACGATGAATCGTATCTTGCGTACTTTCTTTTCAAGTGGACCAGTACACAGTAGCCTATCGATCTTTCTGTTACGTCACCATTGCTACTGGACATAACGCTATTTCTTTGAGCCGCAGGTGACTGAGGTGTTTTTCGTATTGGGCTTCACTAATGACTTTGTGACCCAGTATCGCCTAGGCCGCGAAGTTTCTTTGTTTTTGTCAGGTACTCTTCGATGTAGTATCTTGACAGCACCGTCGGATCGCTACACGGCAGGGAATAACCGGAACCGGAACCAGCAACCGGAACCGTCCGTTTAAACCGGATCCGGAACCTGGCCTTCGAAATTTATATATAGTAAAACAGATGATGGAAGAAATGAAGGTATAGTGGATTTAAAATGCATTAAAAATAACTTTTACATGTAACTTAATGTATTGCGATGGTATTATTGCCTTTCTGAAACTTTAAAGAGACTGAGGAAGCTAATAATGTTTATTTATCGATCAAATATGTCGGTTTTTGGACATTCAGAGCAAAAAATGTCTTCCACTATACACCATTGCGTATACTGCGTCAAATCGAATGCGCTTACAAAGCTTGGATCGTAGAATACACACTTTCGCTCTGTCTCCAGTCGCCTCCCTTTACTACACATACGTTTGTTGCATTTTCTTCTGTAGGAAACTTAAAACTATTGGTTTATATGATTCTAAGAGAAAATAATACATAGAAAGTAATTTTCTGATCAGTGGTCAGAGACACTGTTTAGGCTAGCGTTGGACAAACAGTGCCCGTCAGTTAGATGATAATGATGATAACTTTCTAATCAGAATGCTATAAATGAGACACACTGTGATGCTGCTCGCACAGTTTCAATAAATACAGCTCATTGCCAAGGAAGCAATTTCTGCTTGCGTTGCAGATAACGTTACTTCAATTTCACTTGATTTACAAAGTTTAAAGCGCACCGGCTGGTGCTTGACGCAATTTATGTTAGCCAAGCATAGGCTAAGTACTTCTACGTAAGCCATACTCTGTTACCGAGTTGGACCGGTATAATTCGAACGTACCCCGCAGACTTCTGAATGTGTGAAATAGCTGCTACAAGCATCGACCTGGCTTTGATTTAACAAACTCCTGCAGGTTATTATGAAAAATCCTTGCTCAAATTATGTGCCCTACTTACGTTTCACAAGGCAAATTGGTTAGTTAATCTTTTCTTTTGCTTGGTTGTATTGGAGCTTGATCATTGTATAATATATATTACATATGTTTGGATTAAAGGATGAAGCAAAAAACGTGGAAAATTTCAAACAAAATTTTTAAATCGGAATTCCGGTTCCGGTATGGTTTTTGCCCTTTGCCGGAACCGGAACACGATTTTCGCCGGAACCGGAATTCCGGTTACTCCCTGCTACACGGTTCGTGTTCCTCTGTTCTATCTATTTGGTTCACCGCTACGATTCGTACTATGTGGAATGATCGACTTGGGCCAGGTTGCGTCTACATAGTGACTGCGTACGTATCCCTACGAGACCGACTTGCTGCTGCTGCTGTGTCTTTGTTCCAGGCGTCATCATCAACGGCGAGCATACTGCTAGTTGGTGACCGCAACCGTGGAAGAAGCCGATTGCTGCTAAATTCCTATGGTAAGCACTATACTACACTGTTTTGTAACTGGTGGCTGCGAGGCGTTTGCGCCGAAGTCCTTTGGATTGGATGTATTTGCTGCTTTCGGGAGTCAGCGGAAGCAGGTCGGTCCCTAAGTAGTATCTGATATCTACGTATATAGATAGATCAAGTCGAACATCGCAAAGTACCACAAAACACCGTATAGCAGGCCACCTTTGCATCTCGTCGACTAATCTTCGCTAATGCATGTCATCGATGCATGTATTCCTGCGGCCCGCAACTCCAGAAAGTGTGAGTGATGCATATACGAATTATCCGGTATCCGGCCCGGATAACAAAAAAATCCGGCCGGATACCGGATAGGCCATATCCGGCCGGATACCGGATATCCGGTGCAACCCTAGCTACGAATTGTTCTTTTTCTTCCGCCGATATATCTTCGGTGTTCTATTGCTCTTTTTGAATGTTGTTTGTTTGCTGTACTCCACTGGATCTCACCGGTTGGTTATACGTTCTTTCATTCTGTAGATTCAATCGCTTTGGTATCACTCTGTATCGGTTTTGATTCTGTTGTTTGTTCTCAGTTTGCGTTACTGTTGCGCTTTGTTCAGGATTTCTCCATTCTATCGTCTAACATTCTACAATTGCCACACGTTGGTGGTATTCCTTACACGATTTGTTGCTTTTGAGGTTCTCGTACTTGTATCGATTGATTGTTCCACCGTTGTGGCAGTCTTTGCAATCTCGGTCGCACCGCCTGTTGGCCGTGTTCGGTCTCGTTTGGTTTGCACTCGGTAGACTCGTTCGACTGGATTGTATTTCTCTGTATCTTGGTCGTTGCTCGTTTATACTTTGCAATCCTTGGGTCACTGTTGGTCGAGGCTTTCCACCTCTTCAGCTTTCTCCGTCAATGTTGCGAACGTGTCTTCTTTCGTGACGCACAACTGATTTCTGGTTTCATCCTTCAACCTTGTCATCATCGCTGACTTGAGAACTTCTTCGACGAATGATTCGGGAGTGCCTTTCGTAGTTAAGTGTCGAGCTGCATACACCCGTAGACCATCGACGAAATCTTTGAAAGTTCCCGTTTGCCGTAGACTTAGCAGCTTGTTCAGGTGAATAGTTAGTCTTTACCAATTCGTTGTAGTTGTATAATTGTTTGGCGTTCTTGAGCATTACGTAATACTTCTTCCGCCTTCCCGCACATCTTTGCTTTCAGAACTCGCAGTTTCTCTTGTTCGTCGTCAATTCCGTCATGGACCTACGGTTTTTAGCTCTTTTTGGAACTTCTAGAAACTTGTGTCGCCTTTGTACGATTGTAGTTTCGAACCTCGTTCTCCATTTTGACCATGATTGCTTGCGCTGTGTTTGGTACTTGCGATGTTTCTTTGTTCGCAAGCTTGATCAATTGTTGGTTCATTTCTTTTAGGTCGTTATTGTTGCTTTGACTCGTTGTCGCCGTCACTTGTTGTGGTTGATGGTATTGGCATAAATACGGTGTTGCTGCTGCCAACGGTACTCCGGGGTTGATCATCGAGTTGCTTTCTGCGAGTGGAATTTGGTTGCATTTATGGATGATAGGTGTTGCACCGTAATATGCGTATGCGTCATTTTGTATCGCAATAATTTGCGCTTGATTCCATGTGCTCACCGTTTTAAACGTGTCGCAATTCGCTGTTACGTACGAGATTTGCGTTTGGTGGCATAAACTTTTCTTGCACCGAATTGTTGGTAATTTGCATGGTCTCAATCTCGGCTTGCATTATGTCGCATTTGATTTGTACCGAATTTGCTTTGCTTTGCACAGTATAATCTTGAACTCGGTTTGTATTATATCGCTGTTTATTTGCATCGGATTGGCTTAGGTTTGCACCGTATTCGCTTGGGTTTGCACAGATTTCGCTTGAATTTGCGCCGAACTCGTTTGGGCTTGCCCCGAATTGATTGTGGGTTGTATCGAATTGATTGTGGGTTGTATCGAATTGATTATGGTTTGCTCCGAATTGTATTGGGTTCGGTTCAATTCGTTCTTTATTTGAGCCGAATTGATCTGGATTTGCATCGAATCGGTTTTGGTTCGCATTGATCAAAATTTGTATCAAATTGATCTCGGTTTACATTGCGTCGCGTTAGATATATATACACCGATTGTTTCCAAACTTGCACCGCTTTGGTGTTGGTTTGCATATAGTCGATTTTTATTTGCATTGTATTGCGTCTGGTTTCGTTTTGGTCTCGAATTCCGCCGGGTCGCGTGTGATTAACATTGGATCGGATTTGGCTTGCATCGAATGGATCGTAACTTGCACCGTATTTACCTCGGTTTGTATTATATCGCATTTGATTTGCACCTGGTTCGTTTTAATTTGCACCGACTTGATTGTAGTTTGCACCGATTTGATTGTGATTTGTATCGAATGGTGTTTGATATACAGCAATTCGTGTTTGGTTTATGCCGATTTGGTTTTCGATTGCACCGATTTGGTCAGAGTTTGCACCGAATAATATTTGATTTGGACAGGTTTGGCTTTTGTTTGCACCGAATTGAGCTTGGTTTGCTTCGGTTCGAATTTGAATTTGCACCGATTACTTGTTCGCTTTTGTTGCTCGTACTCGGTTGCTGTTGTTGTTGCTCTTCTTTCTGGTTCGGGTACGATTGAGTCCAGTCCTTCGATTGAATCTTCTAGTTCTTCCTTGTGCTCAGGTTTGTCGTTTCTTGTGATTTTTTGCTTAGTAATGATTCGATGTTCTTTGGTTTCGTCGTCGGTTCTTTGCTGACTGTTGCACTAGATGGCGTTCTCAGAAGTGGCATTTAATATTTTAAAATCTGAACAGGTTTGCGTAAAACGTCCTGGTTATGTGGTGTAATAATTCCTAGTACGATATAAATAGTTTCTAATTTTGCTTTTGCCTTATTTGGGACTGAAGTAAAATTTTGGTTTTCGAAAATAATAACCACTTTTATTATTATGGTTCCCCACTTTTACACCACATCGTGGTCAGCATGTTATTTTAAGATGAAATGATGGGGGTAGGGTTGGAGGATTGTTTTTATGCTATCGGTAATTTAATGGGGAAGGGAATCATCACCGGAAGTTGTGGCGTTCGAGGTGTGGCCAGGAGAATGCCGGTGGGGAACGAAGTGGTCCGTATTCCTTATGCATGTGTCCATATTTCTAAGCGATGCGATTTTCTTGAGCGATGCGGCGGGACCAGCTCTACTCACTCTTGTTTCAGCTAGATAACCACCAAAGCCGCAAGTAAAAATGTTTATTGAAAATGATTAGTTTAGTACCACCAGGCTTAGCTCACACCACCGCTCTCACCATAAGTCTCATTCTATTTCTGACAAAGCCACTATATACCCAAGGCTTAGTTCTTTAAGCCTGAACACACGAGTTTTATTCGGGAAATAATGTTACAATAATTATTTAATATTGATAGTAATGTACCTACGCGTGATATAGTCTAGTTCCTACCCACGTAGCAGCCCTTCACTTTACATCGCAGCAGATCCTTCTTTGGAACTACAATCCAATAACTAAAATCAGAAATATCCAAACTCGTTGAGAATAACCCTATAGCCTTATTCTAAGCACGCAGTTCTTTGCGTGGAAACCAATAAAAATAAACAAAGCATAACAGAAATTATAAACGTCGAGAGCACATTCTTCGCGCACCAAAATTGGTGAAGACAAATCAAGACTGACATTCGAGCTAAACAAAACAATATATGCTATTACTATGTTAGCTAATAAGCATTAAGCGAAAATATGTAAATTAGCTAATAATAATAATTGTATATAATAGTCGAAGGTTGTTGGGATGGGGGTTATATAATAATAAAATTTGTGGATAAAGTTGTATTTATAGTTTTGGGATGCGGTTTTGGATTATTTTGGGGTGGTTGGATAGGCTTGCGCCCGGCAATCCCTTTTGTAGCCTGGGAAGCCCCCAACACAATTGTTATTTTTGGTCGTTTGCAAGGGGGTAGCGGTTGGAATAGGATTTTTGGTTATGATGGTTTCGGTAATTAAAAAGGGACGGGATTCGTCAACGGAAGATTGTGGTCCTAGGTGTGGTCAGTAATATGCCGGTGGGACGTTGAGTTGGCGCGCGTCCTTCTTTTAAGTGATCAGTGGTCGTGCCCTATATTTCGCGTAGCGGCGTGCGATCAGTTCTTTCTTGTCGGCGTTATGTTGATCCTTCTTTTAGGTCTTTATCTTTCCGTTTTTTGTAGTCTTTTTTAACTTGCTTTCGCTCTTCCTTTGTTGTGGGTCTGACGTTTCCGTCTGCGTCCACGAAATTTTGTTCTGACCAACTCATGACGCCATGGTAAAATTCTACTTTCTGCTCCATTTTCATTCGTTCGACGATTTCTACGTCAAACCCCTACTTTGCTTTCTCCTCGCATCTCTGTGTAAGGTTCTTTGTTTCACGTAACCATGGTGCTCCCTGATCACTTGGTGCCGATGAGCCTTTTCCTTATTGGTATTGTCGTGTTCCGTGTAATACCGATCTTCTACTCCTACTCGATGTATCTCGCGGTCTTGGTTGACTCGATTGGTGTCTTCGTTTCGAAAACTTCTCTCCTTGACGCTCAGACATTTCTTAGTATTTACGTCTGCCTTCTGTAGACTTCTGTCTTGGAGATCTCGATCGACCTTGATCTGCTTTTTGTAATTCTTTCAGAGGCTAGGATCTTTGCTCCTTCCGTGGTTCTTGTTCTTTCTTTGGTTGTTGTAATTCCGTTAACCGTTGGAAAGTTTCATAATGTCCTGCTATCGGTTTCTCTTGTTGTTGTTCTTTCATCTTTCGTATCCATTCCGTTAACGGCTCGTTATCTTCCTCTTCTTCATAATCAAGATGTTTCTCTGGAGGTTCAATTTCTTCTGGTGGTGTTGGATCTACTTCCATTAGTTCCTCGCTTGGTGTTGGTTTCGTTGTGCTTTCTTCAGGTTGTGCTTCTTTCTGGCCTGACACCGGACGGATGTCAAGCTCATCGGGTCGCACCTCCTGTTCCACACTTTCTTTTGGTATATATCGTTTCTTGTTCCGTCGCGGCCTTCTGAATTTGTGCCTGCTGGTGAACCGGTCCCGGACAGGTACCCAGTTCACCAGTTCGCACCTCCTGCTTATCCCCGCTTTTTGAAACTTCCATACTTGGATCTTCTTTTGTTTGCTGTGCTAGTCTTCCCAAATTCATCTTCTTCTTCCATCTTTTGTCCTCGTAATACTCTATCAGCGCTGAGTCTTCGTTTTGAGCTCGTACCAACTCATCTGGTGTGCATGGTGGTTCTAATCGAAAGTACTGAGTACATTTCGGCTTCGGTGATTTCTGGTTCTTCGGGTTAATCGGGTTGGTCCAATTCTTCCTTCGATTCCTTCTTCTTGATGTCCGGCCCGTATCGTTGTTTGATCGTTCTCTAGTAATGGTTCCACTCGGACTCTATTTTTTCCGTCTGTGATAACGGTTGCTCAGTTTGTTTTTCTTCGTTGAAGAGTTCGAGTATACTGTCTTCTTCTTCCGAGGTTTCTTCCATAACCGGTTGATTCTCTTCTTCGCTATCGTCACTACGTGTTATTACGTTTCTACTTGACGAAGCCTTTTGTTGTTGTTCACTGGATTTCTTGGGTTCGTTATTTCTTTGAGCCTTATTTTAGCTTTGTGAGTCTTGCGGACCTTTCTTTCGGCTGTATTTCTTTTGTCCACCACCAGTTACTAGTTCTTTACCCTTTCTCGTTTCGTTATGACTTTCGATATCGGACCATTGACTATCTCCTTCTTGCGTTGGTTGTACTTTTACCTCTGTTTCGAATATCAGAGATACATCTGAGTCCGATTCTTCTTGATACACTGCAGCTATCGGGTACTTATTGGTCCTTTGGTTTCCTTTTCGTTGATCTTCTTTGAGTTCTTTTTCTTTTTGTTTCTTTCTATTGGCTTCTTTGGTTCTTATTTGAATCGCTTGTTGTTGGTTCACGCATATTCTTTTGGTCGTTAGCGGTTTGGTTTGTATCGGTTCGTGATTTCTTCTCCTTCTGATTCCAGATTTTCAGTTCCAGGGACTACAGGTGGTCTTGAAATGCAATCCTCGTTCTGATGATATCGTCCCGGTTTCTATACAATTGTGTACTCGCACTCGAGAATCTTGTTCGCTATTCGCGCCAATAGTGCAATCATTTGTTCCAACGGTCGTGTCTTACTGAGGATCTGGACCAATGGTGCATGGTCCGTGATGATGGTGGTATGGTTTCCCAACAAGTACGGTCGGAAATGTTGCACCGCGCGAATTACTGCCAGGCATTCTTGTTTCGTTATCGAGTATCGGGTTTCTTCGTCGCGATACTTGTTGCTGCCATAGTAGATTACATGTTCATTTCGCGCTTCGTCTTCTTGAGATAGTATGTATCCGATACCATGCTTGCTTGCGTCGGTGTATAGGATAAATGGCCTGTAAGGATCCGGATATCCCAATAGTAGAGGTGCTGTCATCTTGGTTTTCAGGGTATCGAAGTGTTGTTGGGTATCCTCCGTCCACAATTGACTGAACTTCACCATTCTTGATCGTTTATTGGTGATGTACAACAGTGCTGCTATTGTTCCATAATCGGGTACGAATTGTCTATATTATCCCGTTAACCCAAGGAAGCTCTTGAGTTGCGTTACCGTCTTCGCTTTCGAGAAGTTTTGTATCTTCTCGATCTTTCCAGGATCCGTTGAAATTCCTTTGTTCGACACGATGTATCCCAGGGATGGAATTTATTCTTTCAAAAACTCGCATTTTGATCTTTTTGCTTCCCGAAGACGCTGTAGTATCTGGCTGATGTCGTACAAATGGTCCCAGTATGACGTTGAAAATATTATAAAATCATCGAGGTAGGATAAGCAGGATTCCTTTAGGACGCCCGCCAAAATGAACTGCATCATTCTTTGGAATGGTGCAGGAGCGTTCGTCAATCCAAACAGCATGACGAATTCGAATAGACCATCATGACAGATGAACGCGGTTTATTCTTTATCCTGTTCATTCATCGGGACTTGCCAGTATCCCGAATTGAGGTCCAAAGTTGAAAAATACTTAGCTCCGCGTAACGCATCCAACATTTCGTAGAGTCGCGGTAACGGAAAGCTGTCACGCTTTGTGATTGAGTTGAGCATTCTGTAGTCGGCACAGAATTTTTTCCATCCATCCTTGTTGGTCAATACGATAGCTGATGCACACGGACTGTAGGATCTTTTGATCACTCCTTCATCCAACATCTCTTGGATTTGCTTGGTCGCTTGGTTCCGATCCACATATGGTAGGCGTCGCATTTATTGTTGTATTGGTTTCTTGACCGTGGTTTGGATGTAGTGTTCCACTTGCGTGTTGATCCCGATGTAGAAGTCCGATTTCGAAAAGACGTCTTGGTAGTTGTGAAGTACGGTTGCCAAGTACGCTTTTCCTTCTTCATCGGTAACGGCTTTATCCAGATAAATTTCGGCCGGGTGTTCGATACTGTTCATGTGCTCGGTTTGGCGTATCACTTGTTCTTAGAATTGCTAAATGTTAAACCGTCGCTGTTCTTTCTTTCTTTCTTGGACTTCGGTATCCACAAGTGATATCGTTTGTGGATTCCTTATCTGGATTTCGATGATTTGATTATCGGCTTTCCTCTTTTTCCGACGGTAATCCATTTCGCTTCTTCTTTTTCTTTTCTTGTTTGGTTCTTTACTTGTTTTTGTTTGAACCGATCAATCGCTTTTTCTTCGTCAACCACGGTTTTCACGATCGTTTGCTCGACCTTTCGTACCAGCGGTTGATTTTCAACTATTTCCATCTCAACTATGTTTAGGTTGCACACTGGTATCATGATATTGCCTTCTTCCACTTTGGCGATACTATTCGGTATTGCCAATCTATTGTTGGTGTTCAACAAGGGTTCCACCACTACTGTGTAACCTTCTTTTGGTCCTTTCGGACCCTCACTTCGATGAACTTCGCTGACCATGGTGGGATCACTTGTCTACATGAACACTTGCAGATTTCTATGTGATGGTCATCTTCTTGGCTGATAGATCCCATTTCATCGGTTCTCCATCAGTGTGGTATCGGTTGACCGTTCGTCTTGATTCGTAGTTCTTGATAATCGATCACCAATTCGAACGTTGCCAGGAAATCGTGTCCCTATATCGCAGCTTTCAGAAAGTTCTTGATTACGATGAACCGTACCTTCCGTACATTCTTTTCGAGATGGACTTGTACTAAGAAGTGTCCTACCGCTTTTTCTGTTAGATCCCATTGAATCCAACTGCGCACAGTGCGGTTTCTTTGAGTGGTAGATGCTTGAAATGTCTTTCGTATTGTTCTTCGCTAATGATCGTTATTTGCGATCCCGTGTCGACCAAGCCTCGGATCTCCTTGTTCCCTTCCAGGTATGCACTGATGTAGTACCTTGACAGGACTGTCGTGTCTCTACGCGGTTAGTGTTCTTCCGATTAATCCACTTGGTTTACTTCCATTAACGTTTCTTTGTTTTCGTCCACGATATATCTTCTATTTTCTCGAATTTCTTTTGAATATTCTCTTTTCTTTCTACTCCCATCGCGTTTGATAGTCGATTGGTCATCGTCTCATTTGGTTGATTCGGTCAACTTGGCAGTATTCGATATTGTTTTTGATTCGGTTGTTGATTTTCCGTTCGGGTTTCTCTTGCACTTTGTCCCGCATTTCTTAAGGTACACCGCTCCGTTCAATGGCCCAATCTTACACAGTTGTTGCACCTTGGTGGCGCTTGATTCATCAGCGTTTGTTGGTTCTGTTACTGTTGGTTTGCCATCGGTATTGGCATTCTTTGTTGTAGCTGTTGCTGCCAATTCATTTGCGGTTGCATCGATTGTTGCGATACTTGCATAGGTTGCATCATTTGCAACATCGGTTGTTGCATTCCCGCTTGTCCATAGTACGATTGCATTGGTTGTTGGGAATTCTTCCCGGATTGCATTGGTACCATTGGTATCGGCGTTACCCACGATTGTGCAAATTGTTGCTGTTGTGGTTGTCGTGGTTGCATCGGTTGATTGTTCTACCGCTGCGGTCACCATTGCATTTCTAGTCTTTGTATTCTTGGTCGCCCTATCCATTGACCCATGCTGTTTGCTTGACCCAGTCGGTTGGATTGGATCACCCGATATCTTGGTCGTTGTTCGCTTACGCCTTCTAATCCTTGTGTCATTTGTTGATCGAGATTCTCCACCGCTTCGGCTTTCTCTGTCAATGTTGCGAAGGTTTCTTCTTTTGTCACGCATAGTCGATTTCGAGTTTCGTTCTTTAACCCGGTAATCAATGCGGACTTGAGAACTTCTTCAATGATTGGTTCGAGTATGCCTTTCGTGGTCAAGTGTCTTGCTGCATAGACCCGTAGTCTATCAACGAAATCTTTGACCGTTCCCGTTTACCGTGGACTTTATAGCTTGATCATGTTATTCGTTAGCGTCTTCGGTACGTCAAAACTTTCCTTGAATTTCTTGACCGGTTCGTTGTAGTTGCTAAGTTCTTTAGCGTTTTCGAGCGTCAGTACTTCCAAGTATTCTTCTGCCTTTCCACGCATTTTAGCCTTCTGGACTCGCAACTTCTCCTGTTCGTCAACTATTAAATCTTGAGCCAACGACTTCTCAAGTTCTTCCCAAAATTTCTCGAAGCTTGACTCGCCCTTGCACGATTGTAAATTTCGAACTTCATTCTACATCTTGACCATAACCGCTTGATTGTTGCGTCGTACTTGGAACTTGTGGCGTTTCTTTAGTTGCCACTTTGATCAACGCTTCGATCATTTTTGTCATCAAGTCGTTGTTTTGTTGTGCTTCTTGTACTTGATTCATGGCTTGACTCGTTGTTGTTACCGCTTGTTGTGGTTGACGGTATTGGCATACATAAAGTGTTGCTGTTGCCAAAGGTGCTCCGGGATTAACCGTGGAGTTTCTCGCGAGTGGAAATTGATTGTACTGCGGTACCATAGGTGTTACAATGTAATATACGTACACGTCGCTTTGCATTGCACCGGTTGCTATCGGTGGTACTTGGTTCCATGTGCTTATGGTTTCAAACGCCCCGCAGTTCGTACGTTTGCATTCGATTGCACCCACTTGCGCTTTGGGTTGCACCGCGATTCGTTATCGCACTAGGGACCTGTAGGTGGTTCCATGTGTTCGTCGTTTGACTTGCACCGATTCGTTCTTTATTTGTACCTGTTCGATCTTGAATTGCACCGTATTGCATTTTATTTGCACCGCATCGTTCATGATTCGTATCGATTTGGTCTTGATTCGTGTTCTGTCGCATTTCGTTCATGTACAATCGGTATTGGTTTGCACCGAATTCATTGCAATTTTCACCGAATTGTTCTGGGTTTGCATTCCATTGCAATTCAATTGCACCGAATTGGTTGTAGTCTGTGTCAACTTGGCTGTCGTTTGCGTTGCATTGAATTCGGTCTGCACCGGTTTGTTCTATATTTGCACCGGTTTGGTGGCAATTCGATTCGGTTTGATCTTGATTCACGTTGATGGATTGAATCGTGTTTGAATTGCACCGAATGTACCTTTCTTTGCACCGAATCTTTCTGTGATTGCACCGAAATGGTCGTAATTTACGTCTGATTGATTTCGATTTGTGTAAAATTGTGTTCGACTTGCACCGATTTGGTTTTGATTTGCTTCGAATTGCTCACCGTTTGTTTCGAGTCGGGCTTGGCCTGCATAGTATGCATTTGTTTCTCGTAAATCTCGACTGATTCTTTTTGCACCGATTTCTTGGTTGTTGACCGTGGTGATTGTCGGTTGTATTTGCTCCAATCGTTGTTCAGCACCATTTTCACTTGATCTCGTTTAAAAAAATCTTCGTATTTCGATTCCTTCATCCTCGTCAGTGCTTTACGATTCTTTCCTTGGTTGCGCTAGTGGAATTTCTGGTTCGTGTTGATCGTAACTTTGGCATAGTTGTTGCAATTCTTTAGTTAAAGTTGTATGTTTCTCTACGAATTGCAATTGCTTTTCTTGTTGTTGTTGCGAATAGTTGGTGGTCGTTTTGTCTTCTTGAAACGGCTCGGTGAACGTATGTTGTGAACATAGGTGAAGTTGTACACTTCTTTTGCGTTGCGATTTTTCTTATACTTTTGGTTCCGGCGTTTTTGATTCAACTTCTCGAATGGTATCTTCGAATTCCTTTGTCGTATTTGGGTCTATTGTCGTTTCTTGTGGTTTTTCGCTTGATGCTTCTTCCATCCCGACGTTATTGGATTTTGTCGTCGGTTCTTTGTCGATTGTCGTATTGGGTGGCGTTCTCTGAAGTGGCATATTAATATTTAGAATTTTGACAGGCTTGCGTAAAACGTCCTGGTTATGCGGACTACTAGTTCCTGTCAGGTAGAATGGCTATTTTGGCTTTTGCCTTTATCAGGGTAGATGGGAGTTGCTTTTTGGGTTTTCAAAAAATACTGAACAATATAATTTTTAAACTCTCCCACTTTTACACAGCATCGTGGTCAGTATGTTATATTGTTTGCATTTTATGGGGGTAGGGGCTGGTAGGGGATTTTTCTTATGTCGGCTATCAGAACATAGAACAGAAACAGATTCGTCACCGAAGGATTGTGCGGTTCGAGGTGCCGCCAGTAGAATGCCGGTGGGACGCTGGTTGCGACGCGCGTCTTTCTTTTCGTGCTATTGCCTAGTGCCTTATATTTTGCGTTGCTGCGTGATCCTTGCTCTGGTCTATTGCTCGAGTTCCAGATAGACGGTCAACAGACACGAATAATAAATGTTTATTACAAAGGATAAAATATTAGACACGGAGACACCGTTGACCACATTAAGCACTCTTTTGATACTATAACCGACTATATACGTACTTTCCTAGGTGCTCGGTTTCAAAATCCTTGGTACTATTCTT
>JASANE010002337.1:0-29086 GCA_030248225.1 Trileptium ribeirensis | reverse complement strand
GCCACCGTGGACAGGCAGCAGTATAGCAAAGCAAAAATGCCTTTCTTACATTAAGATGCATATGCTAAACAGCAAGCTATTACAAGCAGGAAGGAGATTAATTTAAAACCATCTTGTTCTGATTTCACGACTTATTCAACGTTAATTTCAGCTGACCTAGTGAAACTACATTGTGGGAGCGGAGCTCGGGCCTGTGTCATTACTAATGTAGTCCAAATTTTATGTTTTTTTCAAAAATGTTAATATTATACTTAATTTTACTCATCGTTAAAAATATCATATTTTGAATTTTTCTTTCGAAATCAAAAAACCTTATAATGGTTCGATCGAAACGATTCCACTCTCCAAATAAAAAATAACAAAAATAATTGTGATATTTTTCTCATTTCTAGCTGCATAAGCTTAAATCAATTAGCTAATTACTAATTCTCTATTAACCAGTGAAAAATTTTTAATTCCAAATATCAGGGCACACCCTGACACGGATAGGCTTTCAAACAAAAAAAGTTTTCTGAAATCGGTTCAGTGGTTCTTGAGATCCGCGCTCGGGACGGGAACTCGACATTCGGCTTTTTTAATTCTGATACAGAAATTAAAAATGTTCGCTTCACTCCGCTCAAAAGAATAAGATTTATAGCAGGGGGTTTCGCTACTGCAATTGTGACACATGTTTCAGATATCAAACTACTCGCCCGAACAAGCTTTTACGTTTCGCAAAACGAAATGGACAATCAAAACCAAATTTCGGTACCGTACCACGAATAATTTGATGATGAGACTTTGGAGCATCCTCCGTTTTCCAAATTTATTCTGAATTTTTAACAAAGCACGAATAGCATTAATTTCTGGCGAGTGTTCGGGCAGCGCAACTTAGCCGGGCGCAGCAGCAATTCAAAACTGGCGATATTCCGCTTTCTACAAGTCTTGAACCCGAAATCGACAAACTTAGTCCCACTTCAGGAACTTGGCCCCATACAATAATTTTTGTATACTGAACATAATCTATATTTATTTTATTTTTTTTCACGAATTTTCTATTATAATATTAATACATTAGGATTATTACGGTTATGTAATAAAAAACTGTTTAGAAAATTTTTAAAAAAAGAACAGCGATAAAAATTCCGTCATTACAAAGATGTACTAGGAGTCTTAAAAATTTGAGAGATGCACATCGTAATTCGTGTCAATCCACGCTAATTTTTTTAAATTTGACCGCATATTAATATTGTGTACAGGCATAGATCTCATAGAATTTTTGAGCGTTATTTAAATATTTGCTATGTTTCATTTGAAAATAAATTATCATTTGAATAGTGTACGGCAAATTATATGCACAAAACATTATTTGCTATAAAAATCGCATTTGTGTACGTATATAATACTTTTGGGAGCCCAAAACCAAGGATTTTTTTGCTGCATAGAACACATTTTTAATACCTGTATTTCTCTACATACACAGGCGCGACACTGAAATGTATTTTTCTGATTCGCCGCCCACCTGGGAATCCGTTCATGTCAGAACACATTTTTTTTCAATCCCTCAACCCTTCAATTGAGCTGTTACTGTTATACCAAATATTTTTTAACCTTCGCGGAAATCGAGCTCGTACCACGCTTCCGCCGCGACAAAATCGAAAATTACACTAATAAAAATTATGGCGGTTAAGGGCGTACTGAACATATGCCATATGTATTAATAATATTATTTTATATATGTACTATTTTTTACAGAAAAAAGCCTCTTGGTTTACATCAAGAAAGTGTCTGATATTTGCCACGGAGAGATACTTTTGATGACATCTTCCAAGAACTTTAAAAGGTATATACGTTAAGTACCACAGATATCAAAATATTTTGTCGACTTATGCATTTGAACACGTTTTAAATTTAGTTGTCGATTTGAGGGTCGCGCTGCTGTGTCAGTGTATGAAAAAAAATTCAGTTTTATGTATTTTCGGATCGTTATATATATTCGATTTGCATGCAAAAACGTTTAATATCAGTTAATTTTGTTATGTCCCCTCTCGACACACGTTTCGTTTTTGCAACTGTGTCGTGAGCGCCAGTTTTTACTACCGTCGAACTTCTGACAGTTTATGGTCACGTTAGAGCAAAAATGCCAAAATTTTACCTTTAAAATATACAAATTTCCGAACTTCTTTAACATCGGCTCACGATGTCGTTCAAGAGATTTGATCAAAGATAATAACGAAGTGTCGGTGTTCGAAAAAAATTTGATATAAATATATTGCAAAGTTGTACGCCTAATATGTATTTTTTAACGAACCAGTCCCCATATTTCACTCACAAAAACAAACTGTAGTTTTTACTTATACATGGGAATTTTCACGAAACTCAAACCAAATACTACATGGAGCATTACCTCGGGGAGCGCCAGGGGAGGTCCTAGTCAAACCGGGGCATACCTCCAGTGTTTGGAAAAGCCATGTCAGAGATGTGAGCAAAGTGAACGCGCCATCGTCCGAATAATCGCGGGAGAAATCGGCACCCATTACGAAAGTTTTTAACCCAGTATATTTGTTAACCAAATTGAATTTTGAGCCATTTTTCTAAAAGTCCAAACTGCATTTTCTTGTCTTCGGCGTTGTTGTATACATTACTAACGGTTGTACGCTTCCATACAAGTCCACGAGGGCTTCGAATAAAAATAGTTTCACGCATGTCTTTCAGCGAACGTAGTATTTCAGGGGGTTGTGCATATTTACAGTAATTGCCTATATTCTCTGCAATATCGGTATTCTCGGTATTTTTTGGAAACATGAAAAATACCATATTGACGGTAGAAGAATTAAAAGACTTTTTCTAAACAAACAAAACCAAAAAATTATTCACTTCCTCAGGAAGCAAACATATCTGCTTCAACTTTGTAACTCCCAGGAATTCCCTTCAATAAACGGGACGGCTCGAATCGAGACCGCCCACAAAGCATTCCACCTAAAACCTCTGTCGGACCCCGGGGTTTACGCGATGGGTGGGATTAGGAGACCAATGCTTAATTGTGCCCCAATCTTTTTCTGTAAAAAATCGTACTACCGAACTTGTATTCACTTAGAATTTAATCCAAATCTAGATTCTTACACCCCAAAAACTGCTCTAGCTGAAAAAATATGTGGATGCTGATAACGTCACGAATGGCTGGTCCTGCATAAGCCATATTTCCACGCAGCCCTTTTGCTAGTGGAGTTAACAGGCGAAGACAACGCTCTCGCAACTGTGGGTGTGAGGAGGACTGGACGACGGGTCAGGCTGGGTGAAACTACTTTTATTCCAAAAACCACGCCGAGTTCGGCGTTGAGAGGGAGAGGGACAGCCAGTTTAGGGAAGTTTGCACTAAGCTTTATTTACTCTCAATTCTTTTTGCTTCCCTGCGTTCGAACGCAGCAGTGCTCAGATACTGCATAGTGTTGCAAGGTCGCTGCAGCTGCCTCAGTCTACCGTCACTCCGTTGGGCAGTCTGTGACCATTTCAACTGCGCCACCTACATCTCAAGTTCATACAAGCAACTGACCAAGTCAACTGCTGTATCCTCATCCCCCTCGCCGCAGGACTTTCGCTTTCCGTCACTTCGCACGGTAGGGTCTCGTTGTACCCAACTGCACCTCCCATATTTGGTTTATTAGCCGCACACGAAGTAGTTAGGTCTGAAAATTCCCGACCGCTCCGCAGCGGTCTCGCCTTCGAGAATGTGCCATTCGTCGACCTCTATGGGGTTCTCCCGCTAGCGACGCTAATACAATCTATTGAAACCATGACTGCAGCCGTGTGTGCATCGCCCATATAGCTGTTTAAACAATGAAATTTAAAGGTTTTCTCCCTGTCACCCACAAAATTAGTTAAGCTCGCTCAAAACCGCGGCCCTCTGAAACCTTTTGGCGGGACATTTAAAATGGCATTTTATACAAACTCCTTAGCCGTGCGACTCACCGGGCCCACCAGTGTGTCCAATTAGATATAGTGAGCGGAGTAAGCAGACACCTCCCACTTGGGCACCGATATGTTTGATTGTTCGGAAAACATTAAGCTAAAAATAGCGCCTATATATGTTTTACAATACATATTGTACAATATATATGTTCAATTTGATACACAAATTATACATATGTATATGTGAAGATGTTTTCTTCTTACATATCGCATTAATATAAAAATTTGTATTGTTAATTGGTCTTTTTCCAATTATTGGAAAAGCCCTGTTAAATTTCCGCATTACCCACAGCGTACTGCTAATATAAAACGTAATGTCACATGCATATTCACCTTGTTCCTTCCATGTTCATGCATTCTGGTAACTATGGTCTTTCCTGATATATAATGTTAGTAAGAAGATGGGAAATGCAAAAATTAACAGGGCTTTTCCAATAATGAAAAAAGACCGATAACCGATACAAATTTTCTGTAATGCGATATGTAAAGAAACATCTTCACATATACATTTATATGGTATAATTTGTGTATAAATTGAACATATATTGTACAATATGTATTGTAAAACATATATAGGCGCTATTTAGGCTAATGTTTTGCAAACAATCAAAGCGCTATCTCGGTGCCCAGAGTGGGATGATATATGCTTACTCCGGCTAGCTACGAGGAATAATTGCTGTAAATTGGACACACTGGTGACCCATGAGTCGCACAGCTAAGGAGTTTGTATAAAATGCCATTTAAATGTCCCACAAAGGTTTTGCGAGGGCGGTCCGCAGGGGCCTTAAGACAAGCTTAACTAATTTTGTGGGTGATAAAACACCAGAAAAAATCTTAAGTCAGTGCTTAAACAGCTATATGGGCGATCCACCACGAAAAAAACAGCTGCAGTCATGGCTTCGATGGGTTGTCTTAGCGTCGCTAGCGGAAGAACCCATCAAGGTCGACGAATGGCACATAAGTCTCGAAGCAACCACTGCGGAGCAGTAAGAAAATTTTCCGTTCTTATATTTCAGTGTGCTGCCAGTCGAAGCCTGATGACCTGAGAGACCTGTCGAAAGGGGTCACCACATCGCTGGTCTTAATTATCGTGCGAAGTGACAGAAAGGCGAAAGTCCTGCGGCGATGAATAAAGTACGGCGTTGGCAGCACTGGTCAGTTGCTTGTATGAACTTGAGATGTAGGTAGCACAGTTGAAATGGTAGCAGACTGCCCGACGGAGTGACAGTAGACTGAGGCAGCTATGTAAGCGACCTTGCAACACTATGCAGTATCTGAGCACTGCTCGTCCGAAGTCAGGGAGGCCGGCCAAGAAAAGATGAGGTAAATAAAGCTTAGTGCACAACTCCCTGATTGGCAAGTTGTCCTACTGCTCTCAACGCGAACTGAGCATAACTAAAATAAAAGTACTTTTTTCATCCAGCCTGACCATCATTCATACTGCTGGATGCACCCACGGTTCAAGCATTGTCTTCGCTGTTAACTCCACTAGCAAAAGGGCTGGTGAAACTGCCTGTGGCTTATGCAGGACCACCATTCATAACGTTATCAGCATCCACATATATTTTTCAGCTAGAGCAGGTGCAAAATTTTTGAGTAGATGGGTCTAGGGTTGGATTAAATTTAGTGAATACATCGGTAGTACGATTTTTTACAGAAAAGAATCATTGGGCACATTAAGCATTGGTCTTGCTGCATCCACCCCATCGCGTAAACCCCAACCTGTCCGACAGAGGTTTTAGGTGAAAGGAATGGCTTTGTGAGATGCATTGGGTATCGATTCAAGCCGTCCACGTTTATTGAAGGGAATTACATGGGAGTTACAAAGTTGAAGCCAATATGTTTATGTTTACGTGAGGAAGTGAATAAATTTTTGGTTTGCTATTTTCAATTCTTTTAATTCTTCTACCGTTTGCGATATCGGTATTTTTCATGTTTCAAAAATACCGATACCGATATTGCAGATATCGGCCGATACTGACATGCGGCCAACCCCTGAAAATTAGTACTACGTTCGCTGAAAGAGCATAGTAAAACTATTTTTTAACTTTGTCGAAGCCCTCGTATAAACTATATGGAAGCGTACAACCGTTAGTAATGTATACAACAACGCCGAAGACAAGAAAATGCAGTTTGGACTTTTAGAAAAATAGTTGTCAAATTTGGTTAACAAATATACTGGGTTAAAAATTTTCGTAATGGGTGCGACTATTTCTCCCGCGATTCTTATTCGGAGCGATAGCGCGTTCACTTTGCTCACATACTCTGACATGGCTTTTCCAAACACTGGAGGTATGCCCCCGCTTAATAGACCTCCCCTAGGCACTCCCCCGAGTTCATGCTCCTATGTAGTATTTGGTTTGACAAGTTCATGATTCCCATGTATAAGTAAAAACTACAGCTTGTTTTTGTGAGTGAAATATATCAAACGACTAACCGTAAAAATACATATTAGGCGTACAAGATAACACGCGAAATCATTTCTTTCCGATCCATATTTATATCAAATTTTTTCGAACACCGACATTCTCACACTTCGTTATTATCTTTGATCAAATCTTCAAAACTAACATAGTGAGCCGATGTTAAAGAAGTTCAGAAAGTTGTATACCTTTAAAGGGCTAAAATTTTGGCATTTCCCTAACGTGACCATAAACTGTCAAAGCATTCGACGGTAGTGAGAAAACTAGCACTAAGCAACACAGTTACAAAGCGAAACATATATCAAGGGACATAACAAAATTAACTGATATTAAACGTTTTTCGAATCCAATCAAATATATATAACGATCCAAAAATACATAAAACTGGGTTTTCATACACTGACACAGCAGCAAAAACAAGACCTGCAAATCGACAACTGACTAAATTTAAACATGATATAAGTTACGAATGCATCATCGACAATATTTTGATATCTGTTATAATTTCAATAGTCTTGACGTATATACCTTTTAAAGTTCTTGGAATGTCATCGAAGTATCTCTCGTGGCAAATATCAGACACTTTCTTGATGTAAACCGACTTTTTCTGTAAAATAAGTACATAATATCGGAGCAATCTTATTAATAATATGGCATATATCATCACCTTAACCGCTAAGAATCAGGAGTCTAATTTTTATTAGTGTAATACCGATTTTGTACGCAGCAGAAGCATGATTTGAGCATACGAGCTCGATTTTCCACGAAGGTTAAGATGTTGGTATCACGGTAACAGCTCAATTGAAGGGTTGAGGATAAAAAAATGTGTTATGACATGAACAAAATGTTCCAGGGTAAAAAATGACGGCGAATCAGAATACATTAGTGTTTTGGCCGTATCTGCTTCGTTTGTATAGATACAGGTATTAAAATATGTTCTATGCAGCAAATCCTTGGTTTTGGGCTGCAAAAGTATTATATACGTACACAAATCAATTTTTTATAGCAACAAATAATGTTTTGTGCATATAACATTAGTTACACTATTCAAATGATCAATTTATTTCAAATGAAACATAGCAAATATTTTAAATAACGCTGATTCTTATGAGTCTATGCCTGTACACAATATTAATATCGGTCAAATTTAAAAATTAGCGTGGATTGACACAATATACAATGTGCATTGTCTCAAATTTTTAACTATAGTACATCTTTGTAATCAACGGACATTTTATCGCTTGTTCTTTTTTAGAATTTTCTAAACAGGGTTTTTATTACATAACCGTAATAGTGCTAATGTATTAATATTATAATAGAAATTAAGTTCGTGAAAAAAATAAAATAAATATAGATTATGTTCAGTATTGGAGATATTGTATGGGCCAAGTTCCTGAAGTGGGACGCAGTTATCTCGATTTCAGGATTTCAGACTTGTAGAAACAGAATATCGCAAACATAAAGTAGCATATCAATTTGCTGCGCCAGCATGCTAAGTACATGTGTACAACACTCGCCAGAAATTAATGCTATTCGTTCAGTGCTTGTCAAAATTCAGAATAAATTCAAAATTTTTGTTCGAAAGATGCTCCAATGTTGGTCGAGACGTGTTCGTGGTACGGTTACCAAAATTTGGTTTGATTGTCATTCGTTCGAAACGTAAAAACTATTCGGGCGAGTGATGCAGTTTAATCTGTGAAACATGTGTCACAATAAGTAGCGAAACCCTGTCTAAATCTTATTACGTTTTTGAGCGGAGTGAAGCGAAGCGTTTTTAATTTCTGTCTGGGATTAAAAAGGTCGATGTCCGTCCGTTCGGTCCGACGGATCTCAAGAACCACTGAACCGATTTTAAAAAACTTTTTTTGTTTGAAAGCCTATCGTGTCAGGGTGTGCCCTGATATTTGGAATTAAAAATTTTTGAGTGGTTAATAAATTAGTAATTAGCTAATTGATTAAGCTTATGCAGCTAAAATAGAGAATTTTGCAATATTTGTGTTATTTATTGAAATGAATCGTTTCGATCAAACCATTATAGGTTTTTTGGGTCGAAGAATTCAAATATGATATTTTTACCAATGATAAAACCCTGTGCAATGTAATTATTTGAAGAACATAAATTTGATTACATTAGTAATGCCACAGCCCAAGCTCCGCTCACAAATGTAGTTCCACTAGTCAGCTGAAATTAACGTTGAATAAGTGGTGAAATCAGAACGAGATGGTTTTAAATTAATATACTTCTGTTGTAATAGCTTGTGTTTAGCATATGCATCTTAATGTAGGAAGCCGTTTTGCTTTGCTATACTGCTGCCTGTCCACAGTAGGGGGACCCCCACTTTCCAAATCCCACCATGTTCCACTAATTCCAAAATTTTTTTATGTCTGAAAATGTGTTTTTGTTTGCAAATTATTTTTTAAACATTAAGTACCACTATTTATAATACAAAATATCGTTTTTAGCTTGAAAATACATTCACGGTAGAAAAAATGCATAAAAATATGGAAATATTTAGTATTTTTAAGCAAAATTTATCCCCCACTTTTAATTCCCCCCCCGAAAATGAACGTAGGTGCCCCCTGAAGTTCCCCCACCACTTTTCGGAGGGCTGTGGACAGGCCATTACTGTGGATTCATCACACGCAAAGGCGCCAGTCAAAACAATGTAGTTTAGCCTGTGACAACTGAAAATATAACGGAATGAGTGGTGAAGGCTAAATCTGCTGTGTTACGTGTTGAATGAAAAATACTGTGTTATAAGTGGAACGATATTATCTTAAAGGTACCTCTGTTGTGAAAGTGAATTTTGAATGAATGTGTATTACTGAACGAAGTATGCAGGGCGAAAAGTTTTCATAAAACACTATTTTATTTTCTGTAGCTGGTAATTTTACCTTATGTAAAAAATGTTTTATGATAAAATGAACCGTTCCTCCAGTATGAAGGCAGCAGAAACATCAATCCGAATGGAAGCATATACTGTTCCATATTACCATATTAATGCTGTTTTTATTATTTTGATTCCAACGAAAGTGTAAAAATGCGAGCTGAAAAATAGTTTTTGGCTCATTACTCAAAATGCAGTTTTTCTCATAAAGCATCTTTTTATCCTCAACCCTTTAATTAATACAACTAAACATAAGCACATCACTCTCGCTAATGGAGCTGCAAGCAGTCAAGTGTATATACATTTATGCAATATCGCATATGAATCAACAGCCGTGAACATTTATTTAAAAGTGTTCAATTTGCAACATAGTTGGACTGGTCGAAATTTGTTCAGGCAAAATTATTTGTTTAAAAACACAGTATTACAATTATTGGCTAACTGCTAATTATCTGGATCCTCATCTAATGTCGTGAATGGCATTATAATATATGTTATATATATATATATATGTCTAACTGGAGATTGATTGTTAACTGTACAGATATACGGATATACTGGAGATTGATTGTTAACTGTACAGATATACATATGATATACGCAGTAAATATCAGTTAGAAATAATACTTTGCAACCATTTGATTTTACCAATCTAACCATTGTTACACAAAGTACATAAATGAAAAAGATATCAGCAATGCAACGTAAATATTTGCTTGTCCCGACAGACTGTACGCTCAGATTTCATGCTCCCCGAATGAGCCGACGCTGTACCCAGCTCATGCTGCATCAATTTTTCAGCGAATAGATAGCAGTATACATGTACAAATACTTACGGGCGCAAACCCAACTGGACGAATAAGATCCTCAATTTCTTCAACTGCAGTGTTTTGAATATGAGCAACATTACAGCCATAATCTCTCAAACGGCGCATTGCACCAGATGTGACTTCATCTCGAGTTTGGCTTGACAATAGAAGCGAAAGCAGAATTTGAAAACGAAATTCCTAGAAAAGAATTTTATGAAAAATATTAGAGGTTACGTACTCCATGCCGAACCGTGTTGTAATCGTTGTATTTCTTCAATGTGTGATTGTTTGAATGACACTTAGATAGATAACGGATTAAAGAGCAAAACGAGGACTAAAAAACTAGAATGATCCTTACAATATGTATATCATGGAGTAATCGAAATTCCGGTGCCGACGAAAATAGTGTTCCGGTTGCGGTAAAAGGCAAAAACCATACCGAAACTCCGGTTTAAAAATTTTCCACGTTTTTGCTTCATCTGTGGTTCAAACACATTATACACTTTGATTCTTACCGGTACAACTAAATAGAAGAAAATCAGCTCAGCAAATTGCCCTATGAAAAGTAAGTAGTGCGCGAATCCACTTTAAGTGCGTACACCAAGGTTGTTGTCAAAATCACGAACTGAAATTCGTGTTTACACTTTTTGCCATTGGTATTTGTATTTTTGTGAATGCGAATAATGTGCTCTACGATGTATGATGAAATCTGCATTCCCGCACATTTGTCTAGTGCGCACGTTTGTCCGCGTTCATAAAATGATATTCTGAATCAGACCGCACTGTTCGTGGTCTACTTGTGTATTATGGCCTACAACAAAAAACGCGGTTAGTAATTACGTTTTCACTTGTATGCGTTCAGGAAAATGCGATGCTAAATCGCAAACAGTGACCGAGAACAGCGTCTACGTGTTGCTCCATGAAAATTATGTACGCGTCGTAAGGAAAAATCGTGATTAGTTCGCTTTCATCGCTTTTACGATCATGACTTAAAAAACAACGCGGGTGTACGCACCTAAACTGTACCAGCTCATAGCATACATAATTTGGAGTAGGAATTTTTCCTGCTGCAAAATTTAGCTGTTTTACCCATTCAGACAGCTGTGATTTACCTTAGAATTGAACCGGTCCAACTTGATATACAGACTATCGAATGTTTAGAACCACTTAGCTGATAGTTTAGCTAACATGAACTGTCTCAAGCATGGCCTAATGTGCATGTAAATTTTGTAAATCAGTCTATATTAAAGTATTAGTAAAAAGTAACATATCTGTATTTATTGAAAATGTGCGAGCAATATCACAATTCATCTCACAGCATTGTGATCAGAAATCCATCATTACAGTCTAGTTAATGGGCACTGATTGCCCAACGTTACCCTATGCAATGTATCTACAACTGATGATAAAATTATAGTATACTTCCTTTATTTTCTTTTAGAACTATGTAAACCAGTAATTTCAAGTTGTCTACCGAATAACATGTAATAAACGCATGTCTAGTGCGACTGGAAGACTCAGTGTGACGCATGGAAGGCATTATTGTTCTGACGGAGCAAAATCTTGACCAATGAATAAACATAATGATCGGTAAATAAACATTATCAGCTTTCTAAGCCTTTATACATATCAGATAACAGGAACCAATAATCGGAAACGTCCATTTAAACCGGATCCGGAACATAATCTTTGAAACTTATATATAGTAATATAGATGAAGGAAAAAATGAAGGTATAGTGGATTTAAAATGTATTGAAAATAACTTTTACAACTAACTTAATGTATTGCGATGGCATTATTGCCTTTCTGAAACTTTAAATATACTGAGAAAGCTAATAATCTTTATTTATTGATCAAAATGTCGGTTTTGAACATCCAGAGCAAAAAATGCATTCCACTATACACCCTTTCGTATACTGCGTCAAATTGAATGTGCTTGCAATGCATAGAGCGTAGAATATTAAAAATTTCGTTTGAAATTTTCCATATTTTTGCTTCATCTGTGATCCAAACATATGTAACATATATTTTACAATGATCAAGCTCCAATACAACCAAGCAAAAGAAAACATTAACCAAGCAATTTGCGTGTGAAACGTAGATACGGCAGATAATTTCAGTAGGAATTTTTCATAATAACCTGTAGGAGTTTATTAACAAATCAAAGCCAAGTTGATACTTGTAACAGCTATTTTACACATTCAGAAGTCTGCGGGGTAAGTTCGAATTAAACCTCCAACTCATTAACAGAGTATGACTTATGTAGAAGTACTTTGCGTGTGCTCAAATCGAATATGCTTACAAAGCTTGGAGCGTAGAATACACCCTTTCGCTCTGTCTCCAGTCGCCTCCCTTTACTACACATACGTTTGTTGTATGTTCTTCTGTAGGAAACTTAAAATTATTGGTTTATAATATGATTCTAAGAGAAAATAATAGATAGAAGGTAATTTTCTGATCAGTGGTCAGAGACACTGTTTAGGCTAGCGCTGGACAAACAGTGCCCGACAGTTAGATCATAATGATGATAACTTTCTAATCAGAATGCTATAAATAAGACACACTGTGATGCTGCTCGCACAGTTTCAATAAATACAGTTCATTGCCAAGAAAGCAGCTTCTAGCTGCGTTGCAGATAACGTTAGTTTACTTCAATTTAGACTGATTTACCAAGTTTACAAGCGCGCCAAGCATACCCTAAGTACTTCTGCGTAAGCCATACTCTGTTACCGATTTGGACCGGTTTAATTCAAACGTATCCCACAGACTTCTGGATGTGTAAAATAGCTGCTACACGCAGCGACCTGGCTTTGATTTAACAAACTCCTATAGGTTATTATGAAAAATTCCTGCTCAAATTATGTGCCCTACTTACGTTTTACATGGCAAATTGGTTAGTTAATCTTTTCTTTTGCTTGGTTGTATTGGAGCTTGATCATTGTATAATGTATATTACATATGTTTGGATTACAGGATAAAGCCAAAAAGTGGAAAATTTCAAACAAAATTATTAAACCGGAATTCCGGTTCCGGTATGGTTTTTGCCCTTTGCCGGAACCGGAACACGATTTTCGCCGGAACCGGAATTCCGGTTACTCCCTGATATATATATATATATATATATATATATCAGGGAATAACCGGAACCGAAATTTACCGGAACCAGCAACCGGAACCGTCCATTTAAACCGGATCCGGAACCTGGTCTTCGAAATTTATATATAGTAAAACAGGTGATGGAAGAAATGAAGGTATAGTGGATTTAAAATGCATTAAAAATAACTTATACATTAAACTTAATGTATTGCGATGGTATTATTGCCTTTCTGAAACTTTAAAGAGACTGAGGAAGCTAATAATGTTTATTTGTCGATCAAATATGTCGGTTTTTGGCCATTCAGAGCAAAAAATGTATTCCACTATACACCGTTGCGTATACTGCGTCAAATCGAATGTGCTTACAAAGCTTTGAGCGTAGAATACACACTTTCGCTCTGTCTCCAGTCGCCTCCATTTACTACACATACGTTTGTTGCATGTTCTTCTGCAGGCAACTTAAAATTTTTGGTTTATATGATTCTAAGAGGAAATAATAGATAGAAGGTAATTTTCTGATCAGTGGTCAGAGACACTGTTTAGGCTAGCGTTGGACAAACAGTGCCTTCAGTTAGATAATGATGATAACTTTCTAATCAGACTGCTATAAATGAGACACACTGTGATGCTACTCGCACAGTTTCAATAAATACAGTTCATTGCCAAGAAAGCAGTTTCTAGCTGCGTTGCAGATAACGTTAGTTTACTTCAATTTAGAATGATTTACCAAGTTTACAAGCGCACTTGCGGGTGCTTGACGCAATTTATGTTAGCCAAGCATACCCTAAGTACTTCTGCGTAAGCCATACTCTGTTACCGAGTTGGACCGGTTTAATTCAAACGTATCCCACAGACTTCTGGATGTGTAAAATAGCTGCTACAAGCATCAATCTGGCTTTGATTTAACAAACTCCTGCAGGTTATTATGAAAAATTCCTGCTCAAATTATGTGCCCTGCTTACGTTTCACACGGCAAATTGGTTAGTTAATCTTTTCTTTTGCTTGGCATTATTGGAGCTTGATCATTGTATAATATATACTACATATGTTTGAATTACAGGATGAAGCAAAAAACTTGGAAAATTTCAAAGAAAAATTTTAAACCGGAATTCCGGTTCCGGTATGGTTTTTGCCCTTTGCCGGAACCGCAACCGGAACACGATTTTCGCCGGAACCGGAATTCCGGTTGCTCCCTGATATATATATAACTGGTTAACAAGTCATGTCCCAATCAGTTTGCTAGATCATGTACCTGAAAATACCTATGAGCAACAACATCGATTACAACGGTACATAAGCATACGATACGTTCAAGAAAATATACATATCGGATACGTGCCTTTATGGCCATCAAAAGTACTACAATAACGATGATAATGATACGTAATTCAAATACATATATGTACCAATGATGCCTTTATGGCCAACAATAATATGATAGAAATCATGATAATGCCAATATATTTACCAAGACGTGCCTCTAGGGCAACTACGATCAATATGTATATAGATAGATATAGATATTTGTATATACGGCAACAATTCCTTGACGATTTTCCATCCCTGAAATATCTCTAACGATACCCATTTTGATCAAAACGGTGTAGGCGGTGCGGGCCGAAATACCGAGAATGCAAGTCGGTTACATAGCGGGACGCTTTGAACCTAATTACTCGGGACTCGTGTCGTTTACCTATATATAGATATATAGTGCTGTTGAATTTGTTCCGATTACGTACATATATACTCTGGTTTCAGCATTGTTTCAATTATCTACGTATGTACCCGATAATTTCTGATCTGTTGTAATTATGTACTTATATAGCTGTATTGCTCTCGCGAGTTGTTTCAGTTACTGGTTCGCGTATATATGGTGGTTCAAGGTTTGTGCCAGTTGTGCAGTCTACATATGAGGTGACAACAGGGCTTTGTAGTCGATGGGTATATATAGAGGGACTCAGTTTATATATTTGCTTGCGCCAAGAGGCGATTAATTGGTTCTGCTTACATAAATGTACGTATTGTAATGCGACGGTGGGTTCCGTACCCTTTTGGGCTATTCCCGTCGGGTGTTCCAGGTTGTGGAGAAACTGGTGACAGAATTCGGAAATGTTGGCCACTATACTTGTGGTCATGATTATTGGGGGACTCGACTAAATGTTGACCATTACACTATGGGTAGGATTTTTGGTATTCGAAAAAATGTTGTCCATTATACTGTGGACAGGATTTTTGGTAGTCGAAAAAATGTTGACCATTGCACTGTGGTCAGATTTATTTTTGTTCGAAAAAATGTTGACCATTGGGGTGTGGTCGGAATTATCGTAAAAGTTGACCATTATCGTGTGGTCAAGATTATGGGTTTTCGCTAAAAGTTTACCATTAGGCTGTGGTCAGGATTAATCCACCTCGTAACGATCCGTATGGATCTGTTACATAATTAATTAAAAATTAAGATTTCAAAAATTAAACATATCGTGCCTCAAAAGGATGCAGAATCTAAAAGTAAGAATCTATATCTAAATACATATCTCGTTTTCTGAACTAAATGCGAGTAAAAATATATATAGTTTAATTTGGGTGGGCATTTAGTTTTTTGCATAAAAGCGTGCTATTTTTTACTTTGTTTCCATTACGGGAATACTGAAAGAAAGCGAAATAACGAATATATCTGATCATACTACATATCTAGAATGCAATTCCGCACTGTTTTTGACTTGAAACCACCAAAAAATTTGTTTGGATTTTTCCCGTACCGAATTGATGAAATTTATGTGCAAACTGATGCTGTTGTACCACGAAGATTCTGGCTCTGAACAAAGCATGAAAACTGTTCAGTTTTTACAACATTCCGATAGCGACTGAGATGGTAATAAAATCACTGCTTACTATTTTTAAACACCGTATCATGACTTAAACCATTTTTCGAATTTATCTCAATTGTTTTAAATTTACTGACCTCCGGAGAGGCTGATCGATCAGCACACTGGCTAGCACCCATCGAATCAACTGGAGCGTCACGCTTTGACCTCATTTGACGAATGTTGTCGATGTGTTGTCGCCAATGATCAGGTTGCCATCTAGAAGCTGTGTTGTTGTAGGATGGTCTCAAATCATTGCTCGTCGATGCGGATGTGACGTTATTTTCTACAAAAAATATTTCAAAAAAGTAAACAGCAAAGTTGACAAAATGACAGCGCATTGGGTGACGGTATGAACAATATACTGGCTGTTTAGTGTCAATACCACAGTGTTTGATTTCGACAGAGTTACTCATAACTATATCGAGCGTCTGTATATCGGAACTTAATTCAGTTCCATATAAATTATTGCTACATCTGGAATCAAATAAATACCCTCAAAAACACACCACGGAGAAAATATGCAGCTTGGTACTCCGACTGAGTAGGCCATTTTATATAATGAATTATAGTATGATTAGCCTTCTTATGTATAAACTTCAGGTTTTAACGGAAAGCACCTGGTTTACATTGCAAACGAATTTCATTATGTTGTACATATACCTATTTTATACTGGGTACCATCCAGCTCGATTAGTTTCCTAAAAGTCCGGCAACACTGATACATTTGTGTCGTCTTAAACGGGAAAGTAAGTAGGAACCTTTTTATTGTATATATACATGCTCAGTGCAAGCGCTAGGAGGTACCTGGGATCCGAGAGAGTGATACGCCTTCGGCTGTTATAGGAGGAATCAGTCCGTTGCCGGGGGAAAGTGGCTCTTCCTGAATCATGTGCACTGGGGCAGGAGTATTGGCAAGGGGGTGGGGGCATGGAGATGCGTGCCCGCGGTGCAACCAGGCGCGTCCGCTGTAGAGAATGACAGAAAAGCGAAATACATGTTTATGTACGCCAGCTGGGGTTGCGTTGTGATCCACAAAGCAAATCCTGTGCCCCCCACATTCGGAATGTTCTGGCTACGCTCCTCTACTTTGCTAAGTTCGGGTGTTCTGATCACAGGTTAGGATCGGATCTCAGTCTCCACGTAATAAAATTTTGCGGTTCCCTAGCGTATACCCGAAAGGACAACTACAAATCACCAAACGAACTATATATGTACAGCCGAGACGACGAAATCTCAACTGTTCTTGCCTATGACAGAACACGTATTATGCGTCACTTGTTTTAATTATGGTTGTTGTTCTAGAAAAGTACTTTTAAGAGCCGGCCCCAACCTTCCCAGATATACTAGGCTCTGTTGAGCTGTCCGTTTAGACATGACAGACTCACCTCCACAACCAAGCCGAGGTTAGCGCACAGATTTTCTCATGTATATATATATATATTATATATTGCATTATGATTTATTAGTATAACTATCTGATGGTAATGCTACTGCGGTGTCTATGTTAAGTAACCAGAGCTTCGTAATTATATTTTTGACCGACATTTAACCCTGAATCTAAGGTGCATCTCATGACAGTGTAAAAGAAGTAATACAAGGTAACAATGCTGCGATGCAACATGCAAAAGGCATATTTTTACTCATCTAAAATTTTGGAAACAAGGTTTCAAAATTTAAATTCATATTCACTACTTGTTTTCGAAATACATTTTAATACTAATACCATTGTAACACAAGTTTTATGGAACTCTAACTCTTACAATAGCCACTAAAACATATGCTGACCACAAAAGACTTGGTGAAAGTACTCAAAGAGATATATTATATACAGTCTAGTCTTTAAAGTTGAAGCAACTAGATTTTCAAAAAATATTTTGCTACCAATCGAAGCTTTGGGTTAAAGTACGAATTTGTTATGCTTTTTGATAGCCTGTCTGATACAGGTTTGTTCATTGTACCAAAAACGTTTAGCTGACTTAGAATATATACTTTGACGTTTGGAAATTTTCAATTGCCGATATTAGTCACAGTTACAGACAGTACAAAATCATTTATTTGTTTTATATACAAAATGTATAAAAAATTATAACAAATTTTAAATAGAAATCTCAAGCCGAAAATTTATTTTGTCCACGCGATTTTTAACCACTACATAATATACAGCATACATGACCATAGGATGTATTATTTTCTCAGATGTGTCGGATCCATCTCCCCTAGGCGCGATGTACCGTTTCCAAGTCATAATACCCCTCTCCAACAGCCCACAGGTCATCTTACCCCCCGCGGCGCTGAACAAGACGCAGAAGGCAGACCCCGCCCCTCCGCGGACCAGCTGATTCAAACTGGGTAATGGGTAAGCCGGATTGCAACCCTCCACTCGCGACAACCATAGCTATTCTGGGTCATTTCACCTACGATGACCTTTTGGTCGGGGGGGTAAAACTGGATATTTTGGCCAGTAGCACATAAACGTGCAGGGAACTGGTAAAAATGTTATTTACGCTAGGAAGCGTCATTAGATAGCTAGTTCAAACGAAAAAATTTTTTGGCTTCACGCACGCCGTAAGAGGCTGGACATCCACATAATTCCCAAATTGACAAAAATCGTAATGACTAATTTTACGACCTCTTTTTTTCGGGTAGTGTCGTGGCTCCGTCTTCGAAGTTATGGCCCAAATTCTTTTCTATGCAGGATTAGTCAGGTCTACACAACATTTTTAATTGCACGATTTTCAAATCTACTCCAATCATGGAGAGTGACAGCTGTCGATATGGCATGAACCCCAGTTTTACCCCCCCCCGACCAAATTCTTTTTTTGTTCATTGCTCGTTAGTTGTGCATGGTACATAAACGTTGTTCATATATCATACCTGTCCCCTGGGTGCCTTTTGAAAAAATATTAACCCATGTGCTTGCTGTTACTTACCCCAGCGCTAGGGTCAAAAGGTCGATTTTAGCACATTTGATTATCCGCCACCCGACCGTTGCTAGTTAGGGGTATGGTGGAGTCAGTAGAAGTCAATTAATTTGTCTGTTGTGGTTCTTTCCAATCACAAAGCGAATCGTGAAACGACCTGAGCTCTATCTCGCGCCCGACCTGTTGATCTCAGGCCTTTACCCACCCCCGACCACCACCAAAATGTGGAAAAATCTAACATATGATGTTATTTCGAGGAAATTTCACGCTTTTGGTTCATAATACATTGTGGCAATACATTTGGACGACATATGTCGCAAAATTATTTTTTGGAAAAATTCTAAATTAACCCCCCCCGACCATGGTCTCTGGCATGTACACTGGCAGTTGATATGGGCTGCCATTTTGTACCCCTCATAGTGAAAACTGTGGTATAGAATATTTTACATACCGTTTTCAAGTTAACTATGCTGGTTAAACACGGTCGAATTGGCCATTTCACATTTTTACCCGCCCCCCCCCGACCAACAGCTACTTCCGGCATTCTAACATATCTGGCAAAGGGTGTGTTTTGAATTTGCTTGCATAACACTTCCCCCAGGCTAAACTGTCGATATAAATATCTACCGTTTATGGCCGCTTCGTTTCCATTTAATAACCGGTATAAAGCGGCACCCCCGTGTTTTAAAAGTGTTAACTTTGACCCAAGAATAGGCATAAAAAGCTTAATTTTTGATATACGAAATTCATTTTGACCGCGCTGACGAGCTGCACGAGATACGATCACAAAATCGAGGCTAGATGCAACCTGGAGCATACCAGAGGCCATTTTATGGTACCTTGCTGAGCAGCAGGGGGTGGTATTTGGGAAGCCATAACATAAAAAATGTTATAAAATTTACTATAACGACCTCAAATTAGGATCCTTGACGTTTTTTGGTCATAGGGTGTAAAAATGAAGATAATCGGAGCCAAAAAAGTCATTAGTCATTTTTTCTGGGGCAAAAGGGCATCGCAGCGTGAAATGACCCTTCTCCTCGAACCTTACGCCTTGATCATGTATGATATGACAGCTTATCGGAACAATCAAATTATTTTCCCAGATTTCAGTATGCCAAATTATTATCTGTTAATGAGGCTCTGCAATAGTGTTAACCAACGGCCAGCGTGGATAAAATATTGCGCCTGCCGACGGCTCAACAGAATGCCGGCAAATAAATGGCTTGTTGGCTGGTGAACGGCCGGATGGCGGCTCACCGTCGGCTGGTGGCTCAATGACTGAGCGGCCAGCGACCCGCCTATGGCGTAATGACTGTGTGACGGCACGAGGCTCTGTTATTAATATGATATCTTCAATATAAGAAAATGTTTCTTCAGCATTTGTTCGAAAATTTTCTCGATTTACATATGGAGGCTTTGCACTGCGTACAATACAACGGCTAATGTGTCATTAAAAATGGCCGTATTTGAAATATTTTAAACCCCTGTAACTTACTAGAAATGCATAACCACTGCCATTTTGTGTATTGATAAGACTTCCTGTATAAAATAAGAATTTTGGCACTCTGCATATGGTTTTGTGGCTATAATAAGAGTTAGAGTTTTATAAAACTTGTGCTACAGTGGTATTAGTATTAAAATGTATTTCGAAAACAAGTAGTGAACATTAACTTAAATTTTGAAACATTGTTTCCAAAATTTTACATGAATAAAATATGCCTTTGGCATCGAAGCATTGTTACCTTATATACATACACTTTGCACGAAAACTTCTGCTCTGACAAAAGTGTTACATATACATAGCAGAAGTATACATTGATACGCGACTTTGTATTTTTGATCCCATGCATCCAAGAAGCGTTCCAAGTCAGTAGACTCCAAATGGCAGTCTCAAAGTTTCAAAATTTTGCCAGTTTTGTGACAATTTGTAAAAACATTATTAGAGAGACACAAATACACAGATAAATGCACATATTAGAATTTGTTATGTATCGAATAAGAAAACGTACTAAAATTCAACTATTAACTCTTTAAAGCCCGAATTAATTTGTGTATCGTGCAATGATTGACAAACACTAGCGCCATGGATAGAACCAGGATTGCGGCGAAAGCAAACAACTGAGCTGTCTAGGAACTGTGTCTCAGAGCCATAAGGAATCACGCATAATAAACGAATAACCACACACGTGCACTACAAAATATTTAATATATAAATTCACAATCTGTGCTGTACTCATCTGTGTAGTGTGCGTTAAATCATTAATAGTTTACGCATTACAGATAAAAAATGGATTTTTACACAGTTGGTCGCTATATGGTGAAACTCTGTTTAAATAATCCTTAAACTAGTAGCTCGTCTTATCCCTAAGATGATGAATTGAGCGCTGAATAAGCATATAATTTAGAGAAATGTGCATAGCTATATTGCGCATCAAATTACAAAATGAGACCAAAAACACTTATATAAATCTAGAGATTTCGGAAATATATTTTACCATTCCAGTGTATTTTGGCCCACTGAAAAAACCTTTTTGACTCAACCCTACAGCGTAAATAATAACAATAGCGGCACACTACTTCATCGACAATGAGTATGAACTGCTCTGCAAAATGAGACCAAAAACATTCGTATAGCTTCAGCGGTTGCGAAGATATAACCAATTTCATGTATTTTGGAACTTATGGGCCCATATAAGAACCCGTCTTGACCCAACCCTGCAGCGCAAATAAGGACAATAACAACATACCATTTGCAGCTATATAGAGGGTGAATTGCTCTACAAAACGACATCAAGAATACCTATATTATATATCTCGAGTGAATGCGGAAATCAGGATCTCTAGTTGTAGACAATTGCCAACTTCGACACTTATTTACAACATTTTCAAACACAATTGGTTATACTTTAATTATTTATGTTGCACACATTAGCTGCAACGATAAATTATCGAAATTGCTTTAATCTTCTGCGTTACAATTTTCAAGCTTGAAGGCTTCCACTTAAGTAACGTAACGTCAAGTAAAGCGATAGCTTTGTATGTCAGAAGCGAGAATAGATACTGAGTAACGCCACATGAATGGTTCAAACACCTATCGTGGCGTTGTTGAAACGAGGTTAACATACAAACAATTTCTTCCTCCAATGACCAAAAAAGTTGGAAACTAGACATTTATAAAACATAATGATGTCAAAAAACTTTGAATTGAAAGGAACAGTTTCAAGATTTTCAAATTGTAAGAATCTACCTCCTACCGTATTAGACATATACATGCTACGCAATGCTTTCAGTCCATTCAATATCTCTATGACATTTTATAGGCCAATTCTTATTCTCTAGCCCTGAAAAACTAAGAGATATGCCACATAGAATAGTAGTTCAAAAAATATATATGTCAATAAAAACCTAAATCCGACAGAGCATCAGTTCTAAAAATGCAAATAATTTGTAAACGAATACAACAAGTTGTATGAGAAATTTTAGTTTAGATGTTTACTACTATAAAGGCAACTGTACCTTTAGCTGTTTTGCCACGCGACGAAAATGACGTATAAGATTTATCTGCAGGTGTTGCAATTTGTCGCTTTGCTCGTCTTGTCAGCATTTTGGAAACTACAAAACTTGTAAGTATAAAAATTAAACATATCTGAAAATAGCAAAAATTTAGGTCTCAACTTGGGCTGGTCATGCTGTACATATTAAAAATACTAATTCGAAACCGAAAATCTAAACTTTATATAGTTATTGCTTTATACAGCGGAGCGAAGCGTTCTTGTGTTCGTCAGAAGGGAAAATTCGGCACCGTCTGTCCGTCCATTGAACTCTTCAGTAACTACTGGGCCGATTTAAAAAAAAATTTGTTTGAAAGGCCTAATATCGTACATATCTATATCTAAATCTATATCGCAAGACATAGATTTTGTCAAAATTTGCTTTAGTTAACTAGTAATTACCTATTTTTAGCAATTTCAAACAAATAGTGCATATCTTTCAATTAGTGCAAAGCTATTATTTTGGTGCATATGCTACATCTCGTCGTGGTGATTGTGAATCTGGTTCTTATTTACTACTCGAGGAAGTCAAAAAATGCTAATTAGTAAGTTAATAATTAGCTAATTATATATATATATACTAATTAATAGTTAATTAGCTAATTTTTTGAAAATTTTCAATGTGCTCAAAAATTAAAAATAAATCGTACCCGGGGGTTTTCTATGTCGTTGAATACGAATATGACATTTCTGAAGCTCTAAACCTGGCCGTATATGCTAATTATAAAGTTGATTCATTAACTACCTAATTCGGTAATTTTATGCAAATTTTAAAATCACTTCAAAATTGCTAATTTGTTACGCTCGGGGGTTTTCGATGTTGCTGATTATGAATACGTGGTTTTTAAAGCTCTATGATTTTATCGTGGGTGCTAATTAATTAGCTAATTAGTTGATGTTACTAATTAGCTAATTACAAGGTTTTTGGTCAATAATTTCGATTGTAAACGAACTTCATACTACATGGAGCAGTGGTGTGGCAACGTACATGTTTATCTTCTGTCCACCGCAACTACATGAGAACGTTGATATTCTAGAAACTTTTTGTCAGTTTGGCGATATATTTAAACGGACATGATGACATTTCAACTACTCTTATGTTACCGTCAGCTTCAGTGCTAATTAATCATCAACCAGTCAGCGTGCTTTGATGGAATAATATTGCGAAATAGTAAGTCGACAGTCTCTATTATAAAACGACGAGACGTTTCCTGATGGTAGATACACTAAGAACCAGTTGTAGGTCAAATATGATACTGTGAAAACTTTTTTTGCGCTTTTTAACTGTATTTGTTTTTCTCACAATTAGCTTTTTCATGACGATATGGCTGCTAAATTCTGCTACAAATGTCTTCTTTCGTTCACTATTCATGTTTTTGTACTTGTTACATGCTGCTGGCTTGTCCAAACTTCGGAAATCATAGCCGGGACACCGGCTCGCCTACCGGGGGGGGGCAATTTTTTGCCGGATTTTGTCGTGTTTAGACCTAAATTTTTGTCAACAGGGGCCTTTGAGCCGGGGGTACCCTAATTTTGGCGGGGAGGGGGGGGCAGGAGCCGCAAACAATCAAAACACAACGGCTGCATATAACTCACCAGATATGCTCTCCCTCAGGGTGCATATCTGTACAGGTGAGGTTGGCAGACGTTATTGAGAAACTGCGATGCCGAACGTTCGGCAAGCGTGTATAGGTGTGATTGATCGACCATTTATTGATTCACCGATTGAGTGATTTGAACGATTGATTGGCCGAGATGTCGTGCCTGAAATACAGATTTTCGGCAGCAACAGCAGCAGCCAGTCACAGCTAGGTCGGTGGTAGCCATCCTGAAGCGTGTAGTAGTTTTTTTAAAGCTGTTAACTGACGGAGCTGTGACCGCTTCACAAGGGAGACTATTCCAAAATGATACTGTTCGGTAAGCAAAACTATAACGCACACAGTCAAGTCGAGGTGTCACTTGCGCACGCAATTTGAAGGGATGGCTTTGCCGTGTACGGTCGGATGAAATGATATCAAAAAAATGCGATAGTGGAAGGTCGACCATTCCATGCGGGATTTTATAGAGAGAAATCATATCAGTTCGAAGCCGTCGAGTTTCTAGTTTCCGCAACTTTAGAGCGGCCAGCCGTTCTTCGTATGCCAGGTGTTGAACATCCTGAATCCTTTTAGTAGCACGGCGTTGGATATTTTCGATTAATTTAATGTCTCTCAGATAATGAGGACACCACGCGCAGTTAGCATATTCAAGTCGCGAGCGTACCAAGGCAAAATATTGTGGCAAAAATATAACCTTGTTTACAAAGTGTAATGATCGTTTGATAACCCAGAGTATTCATTGTGCTGGCTGAACAATTTCGGCACAATGACCAGATGACTTAAGGTTGCAACTAATACGAACTCCGAGATCTCTCGGAATCGTCGCATTCGGTATGTCGACACTATTTAGAGTGTAAGTGTGGAATGGATTGTTCGTCCCGAAATGAAGACTAGGATACCTATATATATTAAACTTCATAAGACCGTTTGCTGCCCAATCTGCGATACTGTCAATGTCGTTCTGCAAAGTGATAGTGTCAAGATGCGTATATGTTGGAGTCGTCGCTACGAACTGGCTGCCATGGTGAGCAGGAGTCTCGAATAACAACACGCTGATACCGCGAACGTAAAAAGGTAGATATCCAATCCAGAAACTTACCAGTGATACCAAACAATAATGAAGCTTGCTAACAAGATGGACGTGTGATACCCGATCAAAGGCCTTCTTCAGGTCTAAATAAACGACGCGACGAGATCACCTTGATTAATGATTGCAGTGATCCAGTCAATGTAGTCAAGTAGCTGCAATTCACAAGAACGGCCTCGTCTACAGCCCAATTGATATTCCTTCAAAATGTTATTAGCTAACGCAAAGGACATAATAGCGTCGAAAACTATCATTTCCATAAGTTTACCAATCGATGAGTTTAGACTGATAGGGAGGTAGTTTTCTGGAAGGGAGCGGCACCCTTTTTAAAAATGGCCGTTATGTTTCCATTACGCCATGCGTTTGGTAGTACGTATAGATTCTTGCATTGGTGCTGTGAACATTAGTACTAGTTCTGGTTTAAGTATTGGAGGGCATTTTGAAAGCAGGATGTTAGGTATATAGTCGGGACCAGGAGAAGCGTTGAGTTTGATACGCTGAAGAGCTGCATCAATGGCATTGATGACAAACAGTTGATATTGTTTGATTAGTTTGTTTTATATAACTAGGCAGTATCACCGAAAGATCTACATCAGCAAAGACAGACGAAAAAAGGTATTGAGCTCACATGCCATATCATAGTCGCAGGGAGTAACCGGAATTCCGGTTCCGGCGAAAATCGTGTTCCGGTTCCGGCAAAGGGCAAAAACCATACCGGAACCGGAATTCCGGTTTAAAAATTTTGTTTGAAATTTTCCAAGTTTTTTGCTTCATCCTGTAATCCAAACATATGTAATATATATTATACAATGATCAAGCTCCAATAATGCCAAGCAAAAGAAAAGATTAACTAACCAATTTGCCGTGTGAAACGTATCTAGGGCACATAATTTGAGCAGGAATTTTTCATAACCTGCAGGAGTTTGTTAAATCAAAGCCAGGTTGATGCTTGTAGCAGCTATTTTACACATCCATAAGTTTGTGGGCTACATTTGAATTAAACCGGTCCAACTCGGTAAACAGAGGATGGCTTACGCAGAAGTACTTAGGATATGCTTGGCTAACATAAATTGCGTCAAGCACCCGCCAGTGCGTTTGTAAACTTGGTAAATCAGTCTACATTGAAGTAAACTAACGTTATCTGCAACGCAGCTAGAAACTGCGTTCTTGGCAAATCAGTCTACATTGCAGTAAACTAACGTTATCTGCAATGCAGCTAAAAACTGCTTTCTTGGCAATGAACTGTATTTATTGAAACTGTGCGAACAGCATCACAGTGTGTCTCATTTATAGCAGTCTGATTAGAAAGTTATCATCATTATGATCTAACTGACGCGCACTGTTTGTCCAACGCTAGCCTAAACAGTGTCTCCCACCCTGATCAGAAAATTACCTTCTATCTATTATTTCCTCTTAGAATCATATAAACCCATAATTTTAAGTTTCCTGCAGAAGAACATGCAACAAACGTATGTGTAGTAAAGGGAGGCGACTGGAGACAGAGCGAAAGTGTGTATTCTACGCTCCAAGCTTTGTAAGCACATTCGATTTGACGCAGTATAAGCAATGGTGTATAGTGGAAGACATTTTTGCTCTGAATGTCCAAACACCGACATATTTGATCGATAAATAAACATTATTAGCTTCCTCAGTCTCTTCAAAGTTTCAGAAAGGCAATGATACCATCGCAATACATTAAGTTTAATGTAAAAGTTATTTTTAATGCATTTTAAATCCACTATACCTTCATTTCTTCCATCATTTGTTTTACTATATATAAATTTCGAAGACCAGGTTCCGGTTATTCCCTGCATAGTCGGTTGAAGCGTAGGTACCACCTATCCTAGGATTGGTCGTACGAGTCTTTTGTATAGCGTAATAATCACATCCGGATCGGGCGATGCTATTTTTCGTCGAATCATTCTAATTCTCTGATGGGTCTTAGATTCGATGGTGCCGACGTGCTTCCTGAACTGCAAGTCGTCGGATATGATTATACTCAATTCTCGCATATAACTAACTTGTTCAATGAGTCCTCCAGATAATTGATATTGGGTAGGAGATCGATCCTGACAACGGATTCGTAATATATCATTTATCACGAAGTGATTACGGAAATACACGGTTTGGTTTCCATCAGCCGTTAATCGTGCCCGTTCGGATTGTAATAGCACACAGTACAACTGTGCCAGGGAGTAACCGGAATTCCGGTTCCGGCGAAAATCGTGTTCCGGTTCCGGCAAAGGGCAAAAACCATACCGGAACCGGAATTCCGGTTTAAAAATTTTGTTTGAAATTATCCACGTTTTATCCTGTAATCCAAACATATGTAATATATATTATACAATGATCAAGCTCCAATACAACTAAGCAAAAGAAAAGATTAACTAACCAATTTGCCGTTTGAAACGTATGTAGGGCACATAATTTGAGCAGGAATTTTTCATAATAACCTGCAGGAGTTTGTTAAATCAAAGCCAGGTCGATGCTTGTAGCAGCTATTTTACACATCCAGAAGTCTGTTGGATATGTTTGAATTAAACCGGTCCAACTCGGTACCAGAGTATGGCTTACGCAGAAGTACTTAGGGTATGCTTGGCTAACATAAATTGCGCCAGGTACCCGCCAGTGCGCTTGTAAACTTGGTAAATCAGTTTAACTTGAAGTAAACTAACGTTATCTGCAACGCAGCTAGAAACTGCTTTCTTGGCAATGAACTGTATTTATTGAAACTGTGCGAGCAACATCACAGTGTGTCTCATTTATAGCATTCTGATTAGAAAGTTATCATCATTATGATCTAACTGATGGGCACTGTTTGGCCAATGCTGGCCTAAACAGTGTCTCTGACTACTTATCATAAAATTATCTTCTATCTATTATTTTCTCTTAGAATCATATAAACCAATAATTTTAAGTTTCCTACAAAAGAACATGCAACAAACGTATGTGTAGTAAAGTGAGGCGACTGGAGATAGAGCGAAAGTGTGTATTCTACGCTCCAAGCTTTGTAAGCATATTCGATCTGACGCAGTATATGCAATGGTGTATAGTGGAAGGCATTTTTGATCTGGGTGTCCAAAAATCGACATATTTGATCGATAAATAAACATTATTAGCATCCTCAGTCTCTTTAAAGTTTCAGAAAGGCAATAATACCATCGCAAAACATTAAGTTTAATGTAAAATTTATTTTTAATGCATTTTAAATCCACCATACCTTAATTTCTTCCATCATCTGTTTTACTATATATAAATTTCGTAGACCAGGTTCCGGTTCCGGATACGGTTTAAATGGACGGTTCCGGCTGCTGGTTCCGGTTCCGGTAAATTTTGGTTCCGGTTAATCCCTGAACTGTGCATTGATCTTTCGAAAGATCTTGGTGTCGTCGACAAACAGGGTGATTTTTGACATGATATTGTTGCATATGTCGTTCACGAAAATGACATACACTTAATCCCAATGAGGGTTCCATGAGTAATACCACTGGCCACCCGCTGCCATGGCGTTTCGATACCATTCATTACCATGCGAAGTCGCCGACGTGTCAAAAAGCGGAACCATCGCAGTAATTCGCCTCACGTTGAATTTTCAAAAATAATGGTTCAAAGGGCCCGTAATCAAACACTTTTCTGAAGTCCAGATAGACCACGTTCGTACCGGTATTCCATCTTGTGTCAAGGTTTTTAGTCCATTCGTTGACACATGTCATAAGATTGGCGACGACAAATGTAGCCGATAGGCACCCATGTTCGTGTTTGCTGATGATATCGTTGACGGAAAGAAATTGTAACGTTTGGCGCCATATAAGCCGTTTCAAAACTTTGAGTACTACGGATGTCAAGGAAATAGAGCAGACGCCGTGACATGATGTGGTATCGGCTACCGTGACGATGAGG